>QZLH01000428.1:78449-91623 GCA_003833135.1 Oehlia diaphana | reverse complement strand
GACATGTTAATCATGTTCGGCATATTAATTATGTCCGGCATGTTAATCATGTTAAATATTTGCAACATCGATCAATTTCATAATTTCGGAGTGGCACATGACGATCACATGACAATAAGTTCGTTAATAAACATTTTAATGTTTTTTAAACAAACGGGTTTAAATTAAGTATTAGTTTAAATTAAGTATTGCAACACTTCCAGTAACGCGTAATATAAAAATCCAAAAGCTACTAACCTTTAAAATATTTGAATATTGTTCCGACTTTCGAAGTACACATGCAATCAGCGTGAAAATGCACAATAGAAATTATATTATCAAGAGGTTTGAAATTTTAATTTCGTGCCCAAAATTTTGATTTTATAAACAAATTATGTTTTGACGAAATAATTGATTAAAGATTATTTGAATATATCATACACAAGATAAAATTAAAATAATTATAAAATCACCGAGAAGGCGAGAAACATAGTTTCCATATTAATTGGGCAAATAATTAAATAAACCGTTCTAATTTCAATTTTTTGAAATGATAAAAATTGTAATCGTGAAAAAAAAAAATTCTGTACGCAACATCTATACAGTCGACTCTGGATATAACGACTTTGGGTTTAGTTCGGTATAGAGAATTCTTATATAATATACCGAACGAATTTTCTGTTCTAACTTAGGCCAAACTTGTAATGCTGGCCTAAATTTCGAAAAAATTACTAGTAATTCTGGCCAGCACTATAACTTTACTATATAGTCACATGATTATTAGTTATAGTATTTTATTATATAAAAAATCGGTTCTGGAAATTCCGGTTCGGTATAACAAAGTTTCGGTACAAACAGGTTCGCTATAACCAGAGTCGACTGTATAGTGTATTTTACTGATTAATTAACAATTTGCTGTAGCTTAAATATGTGTATATTTAAATTTTTAAAATAAATTTTTTTGTATTGAATAATAAAACAGTGTAATCGACCACTAATGTGGACTTTCATATATTGAAGGTAAAATACATCCTTCTAATGATGGAATTCAGTCTTTAATTAATAATTTGACGTGTTTTTCAAATATAAATATTTCTTCAAGTCTTTCAAAGTAAATGTCCAGCAACATACTACCACCGCTAAAATGTTTTATCCTATATCTTCAGAATTTCTGATCTATATTTTTAGATTGTTCACAACGCTTGATAAAAATTTGAAAATTGCAAATAGGAATATGGACCAATTATCTAATTCTTCTTATGAGTTATATCATATTTATTCTTCGTTATTAATCTCTCGTCATAAATTATCTTAAAAGTACAGAGCCTGATGCACTTTGCATGATATATTTCTCTGATAATATTATTTTATGTACAGTAATTGAATAATTTTAATTCGTTAAATTGGCTGTTGTTCTTATAGTTTTGATTGGCTAGATCTTTGCTGCATTTAGTGACCGATTTTTAGGTCGAACGGAACTCAGAAATACAGTATATATTTAGGGATCAGGCGGCCTTTGAATTTTTTATTATTAGCAGTACGCAGGCTTGGTATTAAAATACGCTGATAAATTTTTTATTTATATATTTATTATATATTTGTATTTCCATAATTTATTTAATATAACATTTCATTTTTTTTTTACCATATGCAGTTAAACTTAAATAACAATAAATCAAAAAATATCGTATTATACAAATATGTTTACTCTTCAAGAAATAATCTATATTATGCAATAATGAAATGTTTTTTTCTTGAAACAAAAAATTTACTACGTAAATAATACCGTAAGGTATATTATAATATAATCTGTAACAATTTGATGATCCTGCCTGACTAAACTAGTTTTTCAAGTGGTATTGTTTATTTTACTTATGACCGAAATTTGCAGCCTACCGAAACGAGTATGCCTGCTAGTATATGTCAAGACTTGAATCCGTCACAAAGAAATATACTTCTCTATATATAGATTTCCATAACAAATAGATTTACTTATCTGGTTATCTCATACAGTATATTAAATATTTTATACATTTATTTATTGATAGATAATATAGACTGTCTCAAAATACGACGCCCAATCTAGATAAGTTTGGGACATAACAGGTTTGAATAATGGAACATATATCCGATCAAATTTCGTAAGATTATCAGATATCCAAATCTGGTTAAATTGTTTCACTTTCAACATTTTCATATCTCCATATAAATCCATAAATGATAATTTTCAATATAAAAACCACTACATCTTGGAGCTACAAACTAGATGATGAATCTTCATACAGAATTAGGTGAGAACGAACGTCAATTTAAAGACGGTAAAATCAATGAGAACGAATATAACACACGTCATAAGTCATTACTAAACGAATGGATAGACGGGCCAATGAAAACAAAGAAAATTGAACCTACCTGTGGTAAATAGCCAATTAATAAAAGTAAATTACCTAACACACTGTAACGTATATTGCTGATTTTCATAATGTGATAGTAGTTAATAAACCAAAGAAAACAGATTTATATGAGATCCTTCAGTTAGAACCCAACGCAACCAAAGTTGAAATTAGTTCAAGCTATAGGAAACTTGCGATGAAATACCATCCGGATAAGGATGGCAGTATTGAAATTGAAGAGGTATATCACAATGTATCACCAGGTTTATTCCCCTTAACTATTTGCGTATTAACTAAATGTTCTTAATGCAGTGGGGGAAACTCGCAAAAGCATACCAAATTCTTTCTGATGATAACAGCCGTTCTCTATATGATAACTATGGAATAATAAGAAATTGTAATATCTTAATTATTAATAATAATTTCCTACATTTCTTATTTTAAAATTTATTTAATTCTATATACTTAGCAGGCAAAGCTTCATTCAACTCATATGTAGGAGGAGACTTATGGCAACCCTACATTGGCAACTTAGAAATTGGCCTTTGGTTATTCTCACTTATGGACAACATTGAATTAGAAAATTTAGTCTCGATTGAACAGGCGAAAGAACGCCGTCACACCTTTCGTGTATCCAGCATTGTTCGTTATCTACAAGTTAAACTATCTCGATTCCCAGAACAAGACAATTCATCACAAGAAGATTATTCACAATTTGTAAAAAGCCTCCACGAGGAAGCTCGGAAACTTTACGATGAACCTAATGGCAAAGAGCTTTTATTTTCTTTAGGTGAAATCTACATTTCTGAGGCAGGAACCTATCTAAATAAATTTTCTACCGACGATTATTTTAGCATTCTTAAGGTTGTGGAGTTTTTTGTTGACTTGTTATTTGGATACTTCGAGTTAATAACTAAGAATAAACCTAACCTGGAAGAGGTAATTTGAAAGTCATGTAATTTTTAAAAGAATACAAATAAAATTTTTTACAACTAAATATACACTTGAACACTTTAAAAACTTAGATCAATAAATTAGCTTGGAAACTTTCACTGTCAGAAATATCTTCCATCGCTCATGAAACCTGTGAAAAAGTTCTTAATGACGAGAATCTTAGTGAAGCTGAAAGTTATCATCTTGCCAAATCTATGCGTCTCATGGGTGAAGTATGGCTGGAAGTAAGCAAGTTGTAATCTTTTTTCCAGATATATCATTTTTGATAATATTTAGTTTATTGGATTTATTATTATAATATAATACTGTGTGGTACCCATTTTTAAAATATTTATTCATAAAATTGAACATTTGAGTGAAAATTAAAGAATTTAGTTAACCTTTTGAGTAAAATTGTTATGTAATAAACGCTTAATTAAAAAAATATTGTGATCCGCAGTAATTTAATTAATCACGTGATATATGTGAGATGTGATACGTCGTATATCGATTATTGAGTTTTTTTAGGAATTTTTCTATATTTTGGGACTCTGAATCTTAAAAGTTCATTGTTCAACATTTTCTTATTTACCTAGATTTGGCCACTTCCATTAAAAAAAAAAATGACGAGAATATGTTCTTCAAAGGACACTTTGCCATCAGTAATCAAAAGGAATTTTATATTATTCTAACGAATCAATTTATTAAATCGTCTTTGAAAGATAAAAGTATTTATAAAAGAGTTTTATCTTTTATGGTTAAGATTAGAAAAGGTATTTGAATGTGGAATCACGAAGAAAAAAATGTTATATTAATATTCATGAACGATTTACTAATGCATTCATCCTTTGCGCTCGCGATTGAATATTAGTTGATAGTTTTAAATAATTATTGTCAAGGTTCGTCCTTAAAAGTAAGTAGTCTTTAATTAGTTCAAACTAATGCAATAGTTTTATCGATCAATCTAAAAAAAGTTGTTCTTGTAATTAGGTTTTTTTATCATCTCTATTTCGTAAAAATAATAAAAATACGTAACAAGTGATCAAAATATCAAATACACTGGGATTAATTGTCAAACTAATGATGAGAATGCTTTAGATATATTTAAAAAAATGAAACATCGGTTTGTGAAAAATCGAAAAAGATTAATGATAAATATTTTATTTGAAATTATGCCAATAATATTATATTTAATAAATAAATATAACAAAGGGAAAAAAAGAATATGTATTCTATACAGATGAATCATAAAATGAGGATAAGAAGGATTTAGGATGCTAAATAAGAATATTAGCCAATTTCTTTAGTACTACCTTTTCATCATAAAAATTTAAAATTTGTCAATAAAGAATAATTTTGAATTCTAAAGAAAATAAATTTTTTCAAAAAATGTCGTTTATATATTATGTACTATATATTGTAAAGAATTTTTAAACATTTATAAAAAAAAAAAAAAAAAGAAATGAAATGAGGTATAAACAATATGAAGTAAAATCGAATGAACTAATAGTGAGGATAAAAAAAAAGTAAATTTACAATTACAACAATTACAAATTCATTTTATATGTTGTAAAATATGACTGATTTAGCAAATTTGAGTTTGAATCCTTTCAATATATTCATACCTAATATTTACTTTAACCTTGGATGTCATTGGTGTCTTTATGATTCCAAGGATTTCAACATATCTACAATTTCCAAAAACGAATCACCGATAGTTCGTCCTTGATTTTCTAATTTAGTTTGGTAATTATTTAAAGAAGAGGAACTCATTAACATTTGGCCACTTGCGTGACCGTTCGCTGTTGCTTCTTCACCAACTAGTTCATTGAAATGCACAAACTGCTGAAGGAGATTAATTAAAGAATTGACCGATCGATCCGGCAATCGCTGTAAGGAAAAAAGAACAATTTCAAGTTAAGGAAATAAATTAAATCTATAATAAATGAATAAAATATGGTTTTAATATCAAGATATAAGAAAAGGATATCAATTATCAATTGTTGGTTATCTTGATTATTTTTTATTAATAAGCCAAGCAAAACAGCCATATATGCTGCTACGATATTGCTATCAGTCTGTAATAATAATAAAAAAAAAAATTTAATTTAATATTGAAAATTAAGTTGCGGTGTATAACAAAAATTATTAACCTCATCATCATCCTTTTCAAGCTGATAGTTGTACAAAGAAACAAGGCATGATACAGCAGATTCACGTGACGAACACGTGCAGGTTCGCATACACATTCGAGAACCAGGACATGTTGGATTTTGATCTAATTAAATAATATAGTTAATTAAAGTTGTTTTAACGAATCAACAAATAAAAAAATTCGTGGATATAAAATAAAATAAAATAAAATAAACTAACCAACTTTCCGGAATTCATCTTGAATGTTTGAATCAGTTTCGACCAAGTTGATTAGTAAACCAATACTAAGTAATAACACATCAAACTTGACGGCATCTACAGATTCTGAATTCGTTGCATTAACTATGAAAGGATCTGTGCTATTTTTAAGTGGAACATTACTAGGAAGTTGTCCGACAGTGGCTAATCTCATCAGAATCGACATTCCTAAATGTGATCCAACATACTGGCAAGCTGGTAAATTTTCATTTGTCAAGTTAATCAACACTCTAAGAGTACCAAGTAAACATTCTAATGCTAAATATATCAAAAAATAAGATTTAGTAAACACACATATATATAAAATATAAAATATAATATAAAAAAATTCTTACCTAAGGACGCTTCCTCTACGTTCTTTCCACAGGCTTCTACTTGACAATACAATAGTAATTCTAAAAGCATGTGCAAAAGATCTTTATCTTCTACAATACATCTTTGATTTTCGGAACAGAAAAGAGTGGAATTCTCTAAGATTTTTAGACACTGTTCAATTAACGTAAAATCTAAGGTGGCATTTTGTAAGCTTGGAAGCTACAATTATGTGAAGGCAAATTTATATTAATTAAAACAAACTTACAGGTTGAAATAAGGACTTTCTTTGAATATAAATGTAAAAATTTATAAACTCACCTTACCATTCTCAATTTCTGATAATAGTCCGCCCACTAATTCAAGTTCAGGCTTTAGGACACTAATTACTGATAACAAACCGCCCGAGTGCCGTAATATATTTTTTATTGTGCTTTCATGACGAGTTCTTAAAGAAGACAGAGATGATAATGTACGAAGAGCTATGGATTTAAGAGAAATCTATTACAAAGAATAATAATAACATTTAATAAAACTCAGGCTTTTTCATTTAAAAATATTTATTAATAAAATATCATTTCACCTGAGATAGATTTGTAAAAATCGATGACTTGAGAGTAATATTCTTAAATTCATTAATCTAAAAAAAAAAACAAGTAAAAAATTAATGAGGAAATCAGTGAAAATAATATAAGAAAAAAATATATATAATCATTACTTTGTCGTTTTTTTCCAAGGAATCGGTATCAATGTTCAAAGGATCGGCTGAAGTATTTAACAAATTCACAACAAACTCTATAAAACCATGTTCTTGAATCAAAGACTCCGAACTATGCTTGTCTTCCATCAACATGCAAATGATGAACGAAAAATAGCATCGAATTAACTACATAAAGATTTACACAAATTAACACGAAAAAATTATTATGAAATATATAAATTTTTAAATATAAAAAGTTCATACCAAATCCTGATTTCCATTTAATATGGTGTAAATTTTAGAAATATAATTATGTGCGCGAACTTTGAGTAGAAAATCACCATCCAATAGTTTCAACGATAGATCTTTAACACTAAAAGAAATAAAAATAAATAAATTAGATCATAAATTTTAAAAAAAGGTCTACAGTAAGCTGTAATAAAAAATGCACCTATTTCTGCGAATAGTTATCGATCGATTTTCAAGTCCATCGAAAATATCATCCATTTCATCCGTGAATCTTGTATAGTCACCGGTCTCACGAAGCTCGTGAGAACTTTTCAATGCATATTTCTTAGGAGTCTAAATGAGTATATATTAATAAAATTGTCGTAACAAGTATAAATTATAAATAATGAAATTCACTAACCAAATTGTCCTCACTAACATCATTGTCGTCAATCTCCATGTCTACTGATATGGGATCTGAATCAAAATCTTGTCCTAAAATTGTTCGACCTCGTCCATAAGTCTTTTGACCACCAAAACCATTTCCATTAGGTACATTGTATGATGGTGGAGCGGAGCTTGGAAGGTTAACGGATTCCGAAGATGCCAATAATTCATCATCATTATTTGTTTTAATGTCGACTATTTTTTGCTTTTGAATCAAATGATTCGATGTAGAAAATAATAGGTTTTTATCTTGCTTATCTTGCTTCGCTGGAGTAGCAGGTTTAGACATCTTTGCAACGAGATTCTGTTTGCGTGGACTAGGTAATATATCCACAGGAGAAGTGACTGCATCAACAACTTCCCATACAGATGATTCAATTGGTTTCTTTCTCTGTTGAAAAGACAAAAAAGAAACTGGTGTACCAACTTCCGTTATCGGTCGACTTGGAGCTTGTGGAATGTCTATAAGCATTTGATTTCTTCGTAATTTCTTTGGAGGTTTACTCACAGGACTTTCTTTTGAAATCGTCGCACTTTTAGTAATTGTTTGGGAATTTTTCTTTGCGGGCCGAATGTTATCATTGCTTAACAGGTTATTCGTTTTATCATTAACAATACCGGTGATTGGTTCGTGTGATCCACTCTTTGGTTGGCTTCGTAAGCTTGGTATTGTTTTCGTTTCTCCCCTGAAAAATTTAACGAAAACATCAACATCCATAGGTTTTATATCGCTAGAAGAATTGTTTTTACAATTATCTGAATAGCAATTATTTGTTGAAGAGGTAGATTTTGACGTTTTTGTCGTAAGAAATTTTGATATACGTGTTGATGATGAATTAACTTTGGATGAAATATTGACACTTGAAAATGAATTCTGATCAATAACACGAGATGAATCTATAGAATTCTTTGAAATTTTTTTTGTAGAGTCAGACATGGTAAAAGATTTCCTTTTCGTAATATTTTTTACAACTTCACCCAACCCATCATCAAATTCAGGAAAATCAAAAACGTTTTTTTTATTGTCATTTTTTGACGTTTTAGTCACTTTAACATCATCACTTTTACTATTAGTTTTGATTTTTCCTAACGTCGCACTAACATTATTATTTAAATTATTGTATGAAACCATATTTGTTTCACTATCACCACCTAAATTATTTTGAGATATCTTATCAATTCCGTGAGTCACTTTGATGTTATTGTTACCAATCTTCTTTTCAGAAATTTTATTTGTTACAAAAATATTATTATGATTTTCATGTTTTTTTATTCCATGAGTCATCTTAAAGTCACCACCTAAATTATTATCAGGTAATTTCATCATTCCTTTCACACCATCAAAATTTTTAGTATTGAATTCCAAAAACGATTTATCGGTTTGGACTGATTTTTTGAGGAAAACTTGAGTTGATTTGTCATCTTTATTTTTCGATGACGTCTTATTATTAAGTCCACGTATAAATTTATCATGAGTTTTTGTGTACGTTTTATTGCTAAAGCGTCGTATAGGCTTACTATCATCATCATCAGGAAAGTCAAAAACATCTAAATTATTCGTCTGATTCTTAGTAACAGAACCTTTTCCTTTAACTCCAACATCACGTTTCTTCGAAGGAGGCGGAAGATCAGACTCATCATTAACACTAAGTCGCGAACAGGATTCTGCTATATCCTCAGTTGAAGATGACGATTTAGGAGGGGGTCTTTTACCAAGTAATGAAGTTCTTCCACTACTACTTCCTTCAGACATCGAACCTTTCACAGAAGATTTTCTATTACGCAATCTACTTGATGTAATGTTATCTAGATCCAAACCATCTGCAGATTTCATCCAATTACTTGTAGTATCAACCTTTTGTGAAGGGTTTACAAGGTGATGTTTATTATATCCTTCATCGTTAAATGGAATCGATTGAATGGCAGTAGTAGTTGTCGTTGATGTAGAATCTCGAATTTTTCTATCGTAATTTATCGTTATCTTTGGTTTATGCTGTCTTAAAGACATTGTTGTGTAATTTATCATATGAACTGTGGCCTTAATAAAGTTAAGTGAAAACGGTTAGCAACATTAAACTTAAATATATAAAAAAATTTTCACATAAACAAAATATTTTAAAAATTAATGATCGTTTATATTAGTGTTTAATATATAATTCGTTAAAATTGGCGCTTAATAATTGTAAATAATTTACTTTACCTTTTAACAATTACAAATCTGCACTCCAAATCTACAATTGAAAGAAATCTAAAGAAACAATATTTTAGCATGCGAATGGAATTTAAAATACGAAAGAGGTTAATAAAAGAATTTTGTATAACATACTCAAATATGTTAAAGTTACCCTGCTTAACATAAAGGGTAAAGACTTAACAAAGTTCAGTTTACGTCAACAAAATTGGGGACGGGAACTTTGTAAGTTAAAAAAGTACGAACTAAAAACGAAACTAAAATTTGATCGACAAAATTTAACGTCTCAAGTGTTTTGTTGTACAACAATTCTAAAGTTACACTAATTTTTTTTTATTTACATACGTAGGAAAAAATAATAAAAAAAATATAATTAGATTAAAATAATGATTGAATGCCATGCGACTATGCAACTTTATAGATTCCCAAATACCAAATTGTTGGTATTAATGATTAAACCCGTTCCCCTTATAATTAAATATAATTCAAAAGTAAGCCACCCATTTATAGATGTACAAAATTGTAAATTAATCACGCGTTTTGCAGATCAGGGAGTTTGTCGATCAATTAAATTGTCTGTCAATCATCCTTATCGCATCGGATTATTATATTAATAAATAATATTCAATATTGAATTTGCACTAAAAGTGAAACCCGTGAGCTTTATTATGCAGTCGCATGGACTATGTTTCTATGAGACGCCGTTCTGATAAAAAGTCTGAGATTAAACCTTAGATTTATCCGAGATAAAGATATCAAACACGTGATATTTATCCAATCAAATAAATTAGAGAGATTGATATATTTCTCTGGTTTTATCCATACTTTATTCCAGATCTGATTCATGTTTTCCCCAGATCGTCCTAAACCACCAGTGAGATTATCACATATGGCATAACCAGAATTTTTAAGCCTGAACCAATGATTTTTTTTAAAGAATTTTTTTTTTATCTTGATGAATTAAAAAACCAAACAAAAAATAAAATATGCTAACATTATTAATAAAAAAAAAGGATCAGAATATCGCATGAAAATTGCAATTTTCTCAATCATTCTGATAATGACAATAATACAATTGTAGCATCAGCTGTAGTCTAATCTCTTCTAAATCACTTAATATCTTAGTAAAAAATTTTATTATGAAAGTTTTAGCTATGCTATTAAAAACATACATTATACTATTAATTAAATTATTTATAATTCGATTCATTAAAGTCAAAGTAATTGTTCATATTTTACAAATAGAAAGATTCCGGTCTATACTAGTAGGTCGGTTGAATAATCACCTCAGTGAAGTTAACAAATTAAAACGTAGGGATAACATATGGATAAATCCGGGGTTAAACGAATCAATATCCAAGACAAATCTAAGTTTAATCCCAACTCATTTCGTAAAATCACTTCTAAATGCATATCCAACATATATGTTTACTTTTTATTTTAATAAAAAACGAGAGAAGAGAAAATCTATAATTTTTACATATTAAATTATCTGCCAGATCTATGTAAACTAAGGTTGGTTGCCGTAAGTAACGATTATTATATATCGAATTACAACCTTTAGCGGTTGTAATATTATAAACGTAAGTTGTAAATTGGCTGTAAATACTACACTATTGTGATTAGCTAAAAGATGGTAATTTTGATTTACAACCATTATATTTACTTGACTTTTGGACTTACAACTATTTACGGAGACCAACACTAATGTAAACCGTGGTAAAGTGCATTCCTCGGGAGAATCTCGGATTAGTTTATTTACAGTTTAGTAGCCTTCGAACCTTGACTTATTTTGATTACAATAAAACTAGAAATAAAACATTAAATGGTTCGGGTAATAAATCTGTTAAGAAGATACATAACTAATTCGCCGAATATATTATCATCTAAATCATCAACTAAATTTGAAATTTGATTTCCAGATACTAGTAATTGTCTAATAATCCGCTATTCTTCACCGTCACAACGTAGGTACTACAAGTTATATTAATAATGTATTCAGTTAATATCAAACTTCCATTTAAGTATGTATACGACCTAATATTTCCGTGAATCTTCCTTAAATGATCGCAGACTCAATCTGTCGTGAGATTCTTGGAAATACCCATACTCCGCCCCATAGGATTCGTTGTGTTTTCTCCTTGCTTGAAATTTAAGAGTGAGAAGCAAAGCATTTTCGTTCGTGATACCTTTTTTCGCAAACGATATTTTATTTATCAACATCTTGAAATTTCTACTCTTGGTACATTGAATCTTGGACTTTACTTTTTCTATTATATCAAATAACCATGCTATTTTCAATAGAAATTTTACATCAGCTTAACTGAGAACTTTTATATATTAAAGTTACGGTACCTTGATTTAAATATAACTAATAATAGAACTAAGAAATCTACGATAGTCAATAAATGTAATTATAATATGGACAATTGCCAAGTTTCACGATAACCCGCTAATACTATATCGCCCCCGAAAAAAAATATTTTCACTGCGAGACTGGTGGTATCATAGCTACAGGGTTACAAGGTAACGTTCACCACACATCTAACAAATTTATTCAAATAAAATTTAAAAGAAAAGGAAAGGAGAGGCTACCTGAGAGTCCAACAAGCACCACTTGGAACGTTTATACAATATTTCTTAGTCCAGAACCAGTATAACACATAAGTTTCAATAAAGATAAAATGAAAATGTAAGCGTGAATGTGAAAAAATTAAAAAATTAAGAGATCTTGCAACCTGATAACCTGATCATCTGATAATCAAAACTAGACATCAAAATTTTCTACAGTATATACGCTTGATGACGACATGTCCGATCACTCTCCGACACGTGACTATGTGCAACAACAAAACTTTAAATGGGACTAATTCACTTCGGACTTTATAACGCTTTCCTATATTTACAAATTTTTTAAAATCTAGCGACAATACAATCGGCCCTCGATACAACTCAATTCGTTATAAGACCATAGCGAAGAATCTAAAAAATTTAATTGGATGATTCCTAATAAATAACGTACTTGATTGGTTAAATGTCACGTGTTGAGAAAAGAAGCGATCCTGAAGACTGCATGAGTTGATATTTTACTAAATAATGCATCAATGGACTAATAATGTTAAGATCGGCAGCATTATAATCCCATCCAGTAAAATCATATTTAGCGTGTACTATATTTTCTTTCTACTTTTCTTATTGTCGAACCCATCTATTTGTTAAGTGTGCTTATAAAAAATGTTTAACAAACATTTAATAAATAAAATATAGGTAGTGAAAGATCGGATTTTTATTTTTATACAAATTCTCTCTTTATCGTACTTTTTTGATAAAAGCGTCTCTCTTCCAGATATCAATATAGAATCATTTATTATAAATGATTCCTTTAAAGAATTTGTATATTTCTGTTTGATCACTTCTTAGAAGTATCCATAAATAGACTAACCGGTAGTCTAGCCCTTTGATTATCTCCTCTTCTAACGACAGAATATTAGCATCCTTGGAAAAAGATTTGGTCATTTCTTTGAACACAAAAAAAAAAAAAAAAAAAAAAATTATAATTCCCCCATTTTTTTTATTAAA
>QZLH01000428.1:21309-76257 GCA_003833135.1 Oehlia diaphana | reverse complement strand
TATCTGATGTAACACAAATTTATTTTCATCTGATGTAGCACGAAATTTCAATGACGTGACGCGTGCGGACAACCGGATATCGTCACGTGACACTATTTGACATAGTCCTTCGAAAACATATATAATCGCTTCGCTCCGGACAATAACCAATCTGATTAATCAACTAATTGTAAGTACAATCTGATTGGTTATCCATTTTTCGGTAGAACACTATTTCAGAATTTATTTGGTTGGATCTGCAGTCTTAGAATGCTAATTTTGTAAAGTTGTCTGACAAAATAAGTTAATCATTTATCCTATTTAACAATTGAAAATATGTATATATAAAGTAAACAAATTTTCTATTCAATTTTAAAATTACAATGTTATCACAAAGTGATAATACGTGCTGTGAAAAATGTGGTAAAAAATTTACTGTAGTATTAAACAAATGGTGCAAACCATGTCATTTAGAAAGCTTTTTAAAGATCCAACCAGTAAGAATGAAAAAAATCAATAATTTAGTTCAAGAAATGCAAATAAAAATTAAAAATCATGATGATATAGTATTTGAATGGATACCATATAATCAATTTAATAATATTGAAGTAATGGGAAAAGGTAATTTTAATTTTATTACAGTATATTCTGCGATATGGAAAGAGGGTCCATTATTTTATGATTTAAATGAAAAGAATTATATAAGAAAATCGGATAAGAAAGTTGCTTTAAAAATTTTTGATTATTCTCGAAACAGAACTTATGAAATTTTCAATGAGGTATGAAAATTAGTTTAAATTTAACTTGAATCTTTTTTTTTTTTTTTTTTTTTAATAGGATGATTTTTACTTTTAATAGGTTAAAAATTATTCAATAATTTGGAAAACTAATATTCCTAAAATATATGGAATATCTCAAAATCCGGTTACAAGAAATTATATTATGATTCTTGAAGAACAATATTTTTTAAAATATTGTACTAATTGTAAAATGTATAATATTTGGTGTGGTTTATGTCGAAGAAATAATTCAACAAAAAATTATATAAATTGGACTAGTGGAAATAAAAAAATCGATAACTTTATTCAAGAAATGCAATTAAAAATTAATAACTATAATGATATAGTATTCGAATGGATACCTTACGATCAATTTAATGAAATTGAAGAAATAGGCAAAGGTGATTTAGCTGTAATATATTCAGCAACATGGAAGGATGGGCCACTATATCATAATTTATATGAAAAGAAATATACGAGAATGTTAAATAAGAAAGTTGTTTTAAAATGTGTATATAATTCACAAAAATTAATTATTGAATTCTTAAAAAAGGTATGAAATTTCTAAGAATTAATAACTAATGTCTTTAACAGCATTAATAATGAATTTTTTTATGTTTATAATAGGCTAAAAGATATTCGATAATTGATAATAAGGATTTTTATTACGATAATATATATGGAATATCCCAAGATCCAAATACAAAAAATTACATTATGGTTTTGCATATTGATTATTTTAAAGTATGCTGTTTAAAATGTAATGAAAAATATACAAATATAAATTGTAAATGGTGTAAAAAGTGTCAAAGAAATAATTTAAAAAAAGATTTCACAAACTGGACTAGTGGAAATAAAATAGTAAATAAATTTATTCAAATAATGCAATTAGAAATTAATAATTACAATGATACAATATTTGAGTGGATACCATATGATCAATTTAATAATATTGAAGTAATGGGAAAAGGTAATGTTGCTACAGTATATTCTGCAATAGTATATTCTGCAATATGGAAAGATGGTCCATTATTTTACGATTACAACGAAAAGAAATATATAAGAAAATCAGATAAAAAGGTTACTTTAAGGTTTTTTAATAACTCTCAAAATATCTTTTATAAATTATACACTGAGGTATTGTGAAATTAATTTTATAAATTTAATTTAAATCCTTTTTCTAAATATAATAATTCTTTAAATCTTAATAGGTTCCTGGAAAATTGTTTACATATGGAATATCTCAAAATCCAACTACGAAAAATTTCGTTATTGTTCTTGAAGAACAATATTTTTTAAAATATTGTACTAATTGTAGAATGCATAATATTTGGTGTGATTTATGTCAAAGAAATAATTTAACAAAAAATTATATAAATTGGACTAGTGGAAATCAAAAAGTTGATGATCTTGTTCAAGAAATGCAATTAAAAATTAATAACTATAATGATTTAGTATTCGAATGGATACCTTACGATCAATTTAATGAAATTGAAGAAATAGGCAAAGGTGATTTTGCTATAATATTTTTAGCAGTATGGAAGGATGGTCCACTATATCATAACTCATATGAAAAGAAATATAAAAGAATGACAAATAAAAAAGTTGTTTTAAAATGTTTGTATAATTCACAAAAATTAATTAATGAATTTTTAAATAAGGTAAGAAATTTTTATGAAATTTCTAACATTTTTATCAATAATAATAATTTTTTTTTTAATAGGCTAAAAGATATTCGATAAATAAGAATAAGGATTATTACTATGATAATATATATGGAATATCTCAAAATCCTTGTACTAAAGATTATATTATAGTTTTTGAGAATGAATTTTGCAGCAAATGTGCAAAATCAAGTTACAATTGGTGCAAATTATGTAAAATAAATTACTTGAAAGAATCTTTTACCAGTTGGACTAATGAAAATAAAAATATTGATAGTTTAATTCAGAAAATGCAAATAAAAGTTGATGAATTTATTGAGAAAAACCAATACTATGAATTTGATTATATAGTATTTGAATGGATACCATACTATCAGTTGAGTAATATTAAAGAAATATGCAAACATAATTTCACTACAGTATATTCAGCAAGATGGAAAAGTGGTCCATTACATTATTATAAAGTTAAAAAGGAATGGATTAAAGAATCAGATAAAAAAGTTATTTTAAAATATTTAAATTATTCTCAGAATTTTATTGATGAATTTCTAAATCAGGTACGAAATTAACTTTCGCAAATTTAATTTAAATAAAAACTTTGGTTATAATTTACTATAATTTAATATTATATTTTTAATAGGCAAAAAATTATTCAATGATTTGGGAAAATAATATCCTTAAAATATATGGAATATCCCAAGATCCAGTTACAAAAAATTATATTATGGTTTTGCATATTGAATATTTTAAAGGATATTGTATAAAATGCGATGAAAAATACACAAGTATAAATTATGAATGGTGTAAACAATGTCAAAGAGATAATTTAGCAAATAATTTTACGAAATGGACTAGTGGAAATAGTAAAGTTGATGCTTTCATTCATGGAATGCAATTGAAAATTAATAATATACATGATATAATATTTGAATGGATACCTTATAATCACTTTAATGATATTAAAAAAATAGACAAAGGTGGTTTTGCTGTAGTATATTCTGCTATATGGAAGGATGGTCCATTAAGTTATTATAAAATTAAAAATGAGTGGATAAGAGAATCTGACAAAAAAGTTGCATTAAAATGTTTGAATAATTCTCAAAATATTACTGATGAATTCCTAAATGAGGTGAGAAGACTTCTATAAATTTAATTTTAAAGATGATATTATAAAATTTATTTTTTATTTCTTTAGGTTAAAGCATATTCAATAAATAATTTTGATAAAATTCTCAAAATATATGGAATATCACAAAATCCAAATACAAAAGATTACATCATGGTTCTTCAATATGCAGAAGGCGGAAATTTTAATCATTGGATAAACAAGAATTATAAATACTTTTGTTGGACAAGAAAATTGAAAGTGTTAAATAATATTATTAATGGTCTTAAAAGAATCCATCAAAATCAGATGATTCATTGTGATTTTCACACAGGAAATATATTGTTTGAAGCTATTAGTTGTTTTTCTTCTAACTACATTTCAGATATGGGATTATGTGGAGAAATTGGTAATGTAGATAAAAAAAATATCTATGGAGTTATGCCTTATATAGCCCCTGAAGTGTTAAGAGGAAATCCTTATACTCAAGCAGCAGATGTATATAGCTTTAGTATGATTATGTATTTTGTAGCAACCGAGATACAACCTTTTAACGATCGTGCACATGATGAAAATTTAGCATTAGACATATGTAAAGGTGTTAGACCTGAAATAAACGAATTAGAAATACCAAAATGTTATTTTAATCTAATGAAAAGGTGTTGGGATTCAAATCCAGATAATAGACCAAATGTTACTGAAATAGAAAAGTCTATTAAGTTATTTTATAATTTGAATTTACCTCTCCAAAAAGATCGTGAAATTTATAAGCAATTTGTAGAAGCGGAAAGTTATAGAAAAGCAAATAAAAAGCGTCAATTATCTGCTCACCCTCAAGCTTTTTATACATCCAGATTACTTAATCTCTTTACAAAAGATCTTCCAAAATATATTGATGATAATGATTTAAGTTCAAAAATTACAATTAATAATGAAGATAATTATAATGAAACAATTCCAAGTACTAGCTTAGGTAGACATTATTGCATTTTTCTTTCCTTTACTATTAGATAAATAATGAACTTATTATTTTATTAATTTTAGAAAACTGTAGGATTTAACGGTGCCAAAATTTTCAATTCCAAAATAAACATTACAGTAGAAATAAAGTAAGTAGCGCGATCTCATTGGGTTTAAGTAACATTACATTGTAATTTTGGTATATTGACTGCTGATTGATTATTGTATTGTTTTAAAATTTAATTCTATCCAATATGTTTACATAAATAATACGAATAAATTACATTACTAACTAGATTTTATTCACGGACATTTACCTAGAGGAAATACATTAGCTAAGAGCGAAATGAAAGGATTATGCGAACCGGTTATAAGCAATTATCATAAATTTGTGGTTTACCACCTTTCGTTGTTCCAAAGAACTTTGATACGAATATACGGATCTTTATCAGCTGGTATATTTTATATAATACACATGTTTTTAGTAGCAAAACATTTATTAAATATTCATATTATAGGACACGAGTTAGTAAATCTTAGTATTTCGTGATCATTTATCACGGAACGAAATTTTAGTTTTCATCTGATATTTAATTCATCTAGTTTTATAGTTTTACAGATTATATAATGAAAGAATACTGCAATAGTTTTTAATCGATTACAGGGTACTGAAGTGAGCATGCTGTGATGAATCAGCAGATACAGGATTTTTACCTTCTTTTTTGATTACTAATGAATTTGTTTTTATTTTTTAAATAAGCTAAGCTAAGGTTTTTTTGTTACGTTCAATTTATTTAAGTTAATTGTCTTTCATATTCTTGTTTTCAAAATATAAATCTTATTTTTTCAAAAAGCAATAAAAGTTCTTGTCAAAAAGTTTTAATATCGTTGTCACGACTGCTCGTCTTTGGTGTCTAAGATAATCTAAAATAAAAATAAAAATAATGAACTTTTAAAATTCAATAGAAAAAAGAAATTTGTAATTTTAAAGCCTAAATAATATTTATCGTTTAATTTCCTTTACCATCGGAAATTTATAAACGAATCTTGATTTTTAGATCATCTGTAAATTTCTCTAACTGTAACTTTTCTAAAATTATTAATAAATTCCAGGTGATATAGCCAGAATACAGTAAAGGGTTAATATAACAATTATGTTAATATAATGGTTCGAAGGGCGTCTTTTTTATAATACAAACATAATTATAAAATTACACAATGCCATATTTTAAAATTAGTTCTTCGTATACAGTAGGTTTCTCAACTTCAGTTTTTATATACATTCAAATATATTTATAACTTATGCCCTGTGGAGTACCTCATCTTTACCATACTTGACGAAATATAGTAGAAGGGGAAAAGAAAGGGGCTATTTTTTTTTCAATTTGCCTTACTTAAATATTAAAATATTAGATACTCATTGACAGCAGATTGAAGATCACGCTGTTCTGTTTATACATATGATTTTGGATCAATAGTACGTTGGGATCAAGGAAATATTATAGGGTCGTAGGCATGATTCAAATGATTCACGCGCAAGAAAATTTTTGTATAAAAACCATTAACCCCTTTACAACCTTCTCTATCTCCCCTTGTGATTCTCTCTTTCGCCCCCTGCCACTTACCCTTCTTGCGCTCCTTCCTCTTTGTTTTTTCCCCCGATCTATGTTACTACTACCTCAACGTTGGTGATCAGGTGATGACAAGCTTTTTTTTTTTAAAAAAAAAAGACTTATTTTATTCACTTTCATTACTTTTTTCATACATTAAGTGAAATTCTATGAGAAAATTTTTGATAGTCATTCGTTAATAAATGTGTAAAAGTAGCAATAGATAGACAAAAAAAATATCTCATAAAACCTGGATATCTACTTTCAATAATAAAGAAATAATCTGCTCAAAGTTACTGTAATCTTTAACCTAATTACACGATCTCCTTTTATTTTTAAAATTATCGTTCGCCTTATGAAGAATTATATTGACTAATTTAGATAAATATTTAATTTACTTTAAATGTTAAATAAGCTTTAATAAAGCAATGATGGTTTAGTTGTTTCAATAACTAGGAATATAAAATTTTGACAAATTATTGGGATATTCTTCTATTATAAACACTATTATAAGTCTTTGGATTTTAAATGGTTCCGACATACCGTTCCACAATCAACCTATCGAAAGATTGCACTCACGAGCCACAAGCTTATTAAAAGCAAGTGACTGTGGCACATAGAACTATATCGCGCCACCATAACCTTACCCAATCCACTACTTTTAAAAAATGAGCGGGACTTGATTCAAGAAATGTATACTAGTTTTAAATGCAATGATGCATTTTCATCTATGCAGTACCAACCTCACAGATATAGCCGTTCACATAATGAAAAGGCAGAAGACGAATTGGTAAGAGCTAATCAAGAGAAATTTATGCTGGAATAATATTATTATAGCATTTGATAAAAGTATTTATAAAATTATGGTTAGGATATAATAAGGAAGATGTTTTAACACAAGATCACATGAAATTGATTCTACCAGCAACATACTTTTCCTTTAATAAATACATTGGTTTTAAACTTATTCATGATAATAATACTACTTAACCTTAAATGTTATTCCAATACAAGTATTTATTATATAATGCATATAGATACAGCGCGAACTTTTTTTTAACGATGATATCTCATTCCCTTGGTGGTATGTGAATGGTTATTTCAATATTAATATATATGTATCTCCATGTAATGACTTTCTTTTTACGTGTTTACTTAAAATGTGAAAGGATCGATCAATATTTTTTTTTTTTTGCAATTTATTAAACGGTAGATTGTTACTTATATGACGTAACTAATTTGGTCATATAGCATAACTAGCTAACTCATATGTTGTAAGCAAATATTACTAAAACCTGCTGAAATATTACTTAATATTTGGTCATAGTCCCCAAATTTGAAACGATCATAAAGTTTAAATTTTTTTTCATAGATTAATTTTTTTTTTTTTTTGAACAAATTAAATTTTCGTTGATATTACCTTCCCACAATATGACTATGATATCATGTAATGCATAAAAAATAAAAAATATATATTTATTTTAGTTAATATTTTAACGCGTTAAAAAAAAAAAAAAAAAAAAATTTCAAATAATCTCCTTGTGTTCTGGCGTCCTACTGTTGCGACAAAATATTATAATGAATAAATCCACGCATATATTTATTTATGCATAATTTGAATCAAAAGATATATGGCATGAAATCACGAACTCATGAACTTAAAAAACATTTAGATCTGAAAGTTAAATATCGAAAATACTAAGAATAAATAATGAAATTAAGATTTAAAACTATTTTCATTTAATATAATTTTTTAATATAAATTAATTTAATTATAAAAGCGTAACAATAAAAAATAACGGAACGAACACCTCAATAGAAATTCCCATCATCTTAATAAAATAATAAAATATACTATTTACAATTGAATTTTTCTTAATCTATACAGAAATTGATTATTCGTTTCATTATGAGCAAATGCATCAAGTGCGTTAGTTATAAGTTACGATTTTAATCCACTCTGCTTCTATAATTAATATCTAGAAGTAAAAATATCATAAACTATATACATTCGTTCGTCGTTATTTGATATTCAAATTCGAAATAATTCGCTTATTTTTTTTTTTTTTTTGCTCGCTTTGGCGAAAAAGATCCCCATCTCCTCCTTCTACATTTCAAAATTAAAAAAACGAGAATCAAATTCTATGATAATGACACATCATCTAAATGATCCCGAATCTCGATTCATATAACCCAACCCAATCTAAAATATCTCGCATAGATAAAAAAAAGAATATCATATGAATTCTTGAGAAATTTCATCATATGATATCAGCCATGACGTAAATTGTGATAATAAATATTACTAGTAAAAAAAACCTATTTAAAAATAATAATATAACATTAGTTACAATAATATATGTATAATATGTACAATGTAATCACACAAAATCATGCGACATTTGATCAAATGGCATCATCTCTTGGAAGATCGTTATAATATTTGTAAATATAGTTACCTAACTTTTTCAGGGGAATGTACTATATGAAGTAATTATTTTGCAATGCTTTATTTATAGAACGAATAGTATGGCGTGTTTTCGTCCATAAATTTTAACCAATCAAAAAAATTTTCTTCTGTTTTTTGAAATTTCACAATACACACACATATATATATATTAAAGCCAAGATCTTTAGTTAGTTAAAAAAGAAAAAAAAAGTATACAAATAAAAAAAAAAAAATACAAACTTATTTTTTTCCTATTATTCACATTTTTGCCAAAAATCAACGCAAAGAAAAAAAAACCAAAAACGCTAAATACTTTGAGGGTTAATATACGAAAATATTTTTTAACAAAGAGCAACTAAATCAACTTTATTTTCTTTGAAAAGAATTTTTTGTTAACGAATTAGCTTTAAAAGACAAAAATAAATAATAAAATACAAAAAGTAAATGCGTATAGAAATATATATATATACCAATTTGAAATTACAATTGCGCCATTGCGGAGAAAAAATTTTTTTTGGATAAATTTATATATAAATTAGTTTAGATCAAAAATCATTGCGTGACAATATGTACTGCGCCAATACAAAATAAGCTAAATTTCTTTGTGTTCAAACATGTCTTGTATAAAATAATTAAATTTGTTACACATGTTCGAATGAATTCTTTTAAGCTAGTAGATTATTGGTTAGATTATATACGAATTAAGTGAAATCAAGGGCGTACATTTCATAGTAATAAATGATATCGTCTGCGTTGAAACAATATAATATTTATAGGATATGATTTAAAAAATGTTACTTTTCATCATGACATTTACGGACAAAACCGAAGTATAAATGATCAAAATGAATCACACGATCACCATTCGGAACAATAACTTGTGATACAGCATTCTCTAGAAGGATAGATAAAACTTTAAATATTAAGTAGATCAATTGTAAATAAAAATAAATGATAACGAAACTCCCACAGCTGCTTGTTTTGATTTTCTTTAAGCCTTAAATTTTTAATTTTAAAACCCTGAAGATATTATTAATTATTTTTTTTTTCCCTTCATAAATATATATTCTACGTAAAAAAAAATTTTCTGAATGACGTAATAATTTTAATAACTGCAACAAAGTTGACCTAGAAAGATCTTTTATTGAATACTTCCCGATACCAAAAACTATATAAAGAAATCGCGCATGTGTGTATCATAACTTTGCTTTATATAGATCAAAAAAAAAATAAAGTTTTCTTAGTTTTCTTCTTTTTTTTTTTCATTCCTTTGTTCAAAAAATTACCCCGTTTTTTTTTCGTACTTTATTTCGCGAAAAAGAAAAAAAAAAAAAAAAAATATAAGAGATAAAAAAAAATTTTTATCTTTTTTTCAAGGAAGAAAGTTTTATTCTCCTTCTTTGAAATCTTAAAATTTTATTAGTTTTATTGTAAAGAATTTTTACGCGACGAATATTAGTTTATTATTCTGACCGCGGTTGTAAATATATTTTCATTTTTTTTTTGTAAACACGACATATTTTCTTTTTTTCTCATAAAAATTGGAGAAGAAAAAGTAGAGAACAAAATAAGGAGTAAAGAAAAAAAGGTATTGAAAAAAAGCTATGCAAGAATTTCTTTTTCTTTTTCTCACCATTTATATTAACGAGTAACAAATGGGATCGTTTTCTTTTTTGATGCTTTTTTTTTTAAATAATGAAATTTTCTTTTAAAAAATAACTGATAGCTAGGAGTTTAGTTAATAGTTTTTGACAAATAAATAACAAAACCCTTAGGCGATAATATAACGTCAAGAGAATTACCACAAAAAAAAAGCCACAAAATGAATAATCTTGAAAAACAAGCTACTGATGTTAATAACGCTAGATCCTCTGATGAATCTAATGAAGCTTCACATTCAAACGCTAATAATGTGATTAATGATCAAAATAATCAAGATATGTTTAAAGAATGGGTATGGTGAAAAGAAAAGAATATATATATATGTGGAAAATATTGATCTTTAACGATCACAATTATCCTTTTTTGAAATTTGCATTTTGTGTTAAAAAAAACTGAACGACTTTGAGCTGATAAAAATTTTCTCTTTTTTTCAATTTGTATTATATCAAATAGTGTGAAGAAGATGGTGATTTTGAAATTGAAGTTATGCAACAACAAGGTGATCATCACGAAACTCAACCGCCATCATCATCATCACCACAACAACAACCTGCTCAACTTAATGGTAACGGTGGTTTCGATTTTAATGATAATATGGTTAAAATTTCGTCACTTAATGACGACGATCAAACAACGAATAATGTTATGGGAGGTGAAAAACAAAATAACGAAGAAGAGGTCGAAGCTTCACAATCATCTACCACAAATAAAAATAATGATGATACTGTTCATTTTGAAGAAGATTTGGATGATATGATGACTGATGAAATTGGTAAAACAAATATTGGTAATTTATATACTGCACAAAATAGTGAAGTTCCTGTACAATCAGTTTTGATTGATCAAAAGGATGTTGTTACTTTAGAAGATGAGATCATTAAGTCTCAATCCCCTGAAAAAGTTCAGAAATCTAAACAATCACCACAAAAAGGAAAACAAAAGAAGGGTGCAAGGAAATCAAAAACTGATACAGAATTATCAGCTACTGAGGGTACTAAAACGACACCAATCAAAAATAAAAATGATCAGGAGGATGATCTGAATGATCTGAATGATCCATTAGGTAATGTAATTTTTTTTAATGCAGTTTATTAATTTATGAGAAATGTAATTTCTTTTAATGCAGTTGAGAAATAAAACCATTAATATCCTTCGTTTTGCTTTTTTCTTAACAAATAATGATTTTAGATTCAGATAATGATCCAAAAACAAAATCTGGCAGAAAGATTCAAAGGCCAGAATATTTTAATCCTACAAATTTTGGACGTGGACGCAGAAGGTCTTCGTTTGAACCCTTGGCTAATGATTCTTTAAGGAAAACAAAAAGACAAGGTTTGTGGATATTTTCATCAAGTTATGATTAAATTGAGAAGTCCACCAACGTAAATTAATTTTGTTTTTCTTCAGGTAAACGTAGAAAGAGCAAGGGTAAAGAAATAATTGTTACACAAGAATCTGAAAATGTATTATCAGATCCAAATAACTTGTCTGGAATATACCTGAATGTTGAAGAAGATAATATAGTATGCACTATTTGCTGTGATGGTACTTCGGCAAAACAAAATTGGATCGTATTTTGTGATAAATGCGATGCGCCTTATCATCAGTTGTGTCATAAGCCTAAAATAGAAGATATTGTCGTACAAGATTCGCAAACGGAGTGGATATGTGCAAAATGTAAAATTTCACCTCGTTCAAATAAACGGATAAAGGTCGACAATAAGTCTCCAGAAATTCAAGAAATTAATGAGAATAAAGGACATGGTCAAGATCTTATATCAATTGGTACAGTGCTGACAAGAGAACAGGTATTTACACGAAAAAAGTTACAAAATTCAAGAATGTTTAAAGAATATTATTAATTATTAATTACATTTCTAATCATTTTAGAAAGTAGAATATTTATCGTCTTTATCACAAGATGTTTTGGTAAATCTGTTGCTGTTAGCGGAGCAGATAGAACCTAATATACCATTGTATCCAGCAAACATATTGGGAAAATACGCTGCAGTTAATATGTCATCTAAAGATAATGAAATGATTGAGATGAATCAAAACACAGAAGAAATAATTGTAGATGTACAAACATCAGAATTACCCGAGGCTGAAACGTCAAATTTGTCAACATTAGAAACTTCACCAATTTTAAATCCTGTAAATATTGATTATGTGCCTTCTCAGGTTCCCAGACAAGATACCCAACAAGAGCCTATAACTCCTGAAGCAAGTCCACCTCTAGGCGGTTTAAAAGAAATTACTGAACATAGCAAAGATTCTTATCTAAATCTGTATATAAAGGCGATGTCTGAAATCGGGAATCCTAACGGTAGTACAGCAATGACTATGCATTCCTGGATAAAAAGGTCGGTTTGAAGTTAACATTTTTTATTTAACGTTAAATATCCTTTTTCTTTTTTTGAAACGTTATTAAAAATTTCAAATTTTTTTTTTTTTAGCAACTATAACGTTCCAGAAAATTTTGCGGCACGTGCGAAGAAAGCTCTTAATTATGCTGTTAGTAAAGGCATTTTTATAAAGAACAGCAGGATGACATATAAATTTAATCCAGACTGTACAATTCCCTACAACAAAGTAAGTTTTTTTTTTTATTTGATTTGAATTTACGGTTCATGGTAAATTTTATTTCATTATATTTATCATTTATCTTTATTTTTATTCCATTTTATTTTATTTTAATTTTGATAGGGTTCTGATGATGGAAATGAACCTACAGCTGAAGAAGTTAAAAGTATAGGAGTAAATGTTAATAATAATGAGTATGATGGACAAAAGGATCTTACATCAGAGGAAGAAATACCTGGTATTGGAAAACAAAATTCATCATCAGAAATGAAAGATTTTAATTTTTATACAAATCAAGACTTCTATTTTGACTTGGATGCGAATTTTCTTGGTAAAGGTGATGATACTTATACGGCGACGACGCAGTCTCAAAGATCTAGTTTATCAAATCCGGTTGCAGAAAGTAACAATAATAATCCTATAACGGATCAATATTCATCCTCGGATAAAGCATCACCAACAACAACACAAGCACAACCTGTATCGAAGCTTCCAATGAACGCTCAGATGTTGGTGGAGAACGAACAAACGCTCCGTCTGCCTCCTTTGGCGCCTAAGCCATCGATTAACGTTTTACCATCGATAGTGAGAAGTAATTATCAACCTTCTCAAGAATTATTAAATAGCTCGATCGGAGGAGGAGGTAATGATCTTTCATATTCAATAATCCAACAATCACAAATTCTTCCAAAGAAACAGATTTTACCTTTACCTCGAGTTAATGATAATGATAATAATATAACTCGTAATATCACTACCACCACCACAAACATATCTATTGCTCCAAATTATTCTATTTTGACGCCAGCAGTTATCAGAGGTAATAATCAACCACAACCACAATCTCAAGCGCAACCGTCACAACAAATGTATGATAATGCTAAGATACGAACGTCGTCGGCATCGATTCCTTCACTTCAACCATTGCCAACTATTGATACATCACTTAGCGGTAATGTTAACAAGATTCGACAACAATTGATCCCACTGCAGACATCAAATATACACAATACTCCTACTTCTATACCAACATCACCACAACAAACGTGGCCTTCATCATTTAATCCGTTTTACATGTCTCCACAACCTGGTGAAGCCCATTATACAACAATATTTGAGAATACTTTTTTTGATCCAACTTCTCAATCAACGCAACATCAACATCATCATACTTCTACGGCTTCAACAAATGATTATAATAATGCAGTACTTAATGATTTACAACAACATAATGATAATGGTTCCTTGTTTCATAGAATGAACGGGAATCAACAAGATAATAATATGATTGGTACTTCGAGATCTTCTTACAATCTATATTAATAACAAAGAATTAACGTGTATTAATGATGTTTTCTTTTTTAAATAGGAGATTGGGATTACCGAAACATGTGAATTATAATTTTGGTGAACCAAAAGAAATTTGTTATTTACCCGCGATTATAGTAGTATCATAAATTATAATAATAAAGAAAAAAAAAAAAATTTGTAAATAAATAAAAAAAATTTTTTTGATAAACCGAGTTTATTCAATTACAATGAGATCGATAATTTAATTTGTTTACAAGTTTTATAAATATATGCGCTACCGACTTTTTTTTCCACGTTTATATTCGCAGATCGATGATCTGCGATATATTTTAACCAAAATTTAATTGAACACTATATTAATCAAACGCCCTATCAACCTTTGGATACAGTCAGATCGTATTTTTGCATTTTTAAAATATTTAAAGAAATTATACGTTCTGATGCTTCGGAAAAAAAAACTATATTAATTAATTTATATTATATACCTTATTATCGTTCAGCTAAATAGTTCGTGTAATGTAAGTATAGCACGATTATGTCGTACATGTATAAGAACGATACATTTGCGTCACAGAGCCCTTTATTGATGTGAAAAGCCATTACGTCACCCATTTTCATCCAATAAATAATTCGGTCCTACCAATAAAATAAATAAATAAACTTTATTGATCCAATCAAACACATTCGGGCTTTTTTCTGACATATTATAAATTTGCAACGATTGTGCTTAAATTTCCAAAAAATATAATGTCGAACTATAGGCGATGTAGATATTGCGATTTGTATTATGAATGGTGTAAATCATGCCACATAAATTATTTAAAAGAAAATTTTACAAACTGGACTAGTGGAAATGAAAAAATTGATAATTTTATCCAACAAATGCAGTTAAGAATTAGTGACTTAGAGGATATAATAATTGAATGGATCCCTTACAATAAGTTTTTTGATATTGAAGAGGTAGACAAAGATGCTTTTTCTACAGTATATTCAGCAAAATGGGTGGATGGTCCGTTATATTGGAATGAAAATAGTAAGACCTATATTA
The DNA here is from genome assembly GCA_003833135.1 of Oehlia diaphana. NCBI lineage: Eukaryota > Fungi > Glomeromycota > Glomeromycetes > Glomerales > Glomeraceae > Oehlia > Oehlia diaphana. Next base: position 61,107 of record QZLH01000428.1, on the reverse strand, counting down.
GAAAACAAGAAGAGGTTGCGTTAAAATATTCACATCATTTACAAAATATTGATGAATTTATGACCGAGGTATGAAAATTTCTTGTTTTTCCATTTGAAATGAAATTTCTTTTATCGTAATAATTTTATTTGTATACATTAGGCTAAAGCATATTCAATTAATTTTAAAATATATGGAATATCTCAGAATTCAAATACAAGGGATTATATTCTAGTTTTGAAAAATTATAAAAATTATTGTATAAAATGTAATAAAGTGTGTACAAATACAAATTACTATGAATGGTGTAAGCAATGTGAAATAAATTTTTTGAAAAAGAATCTTACTAATTGGAGCAGTGGAAATGAAAAAATCGATAATTTTATCAAAAAAAGGCAATTAAAAATCAATAACTTACAGGATATTGTATTCGAATGGATACCATATGATAAATTTCTTAACTTTAAAGAAGTAAATAAAGATGACTTTTCTACAGTATGTTTAGCAAAATGGATGGACGGTCCATTATATTGGAATTACCTATATAACGACTATAGAAGAAAACCAAAAGAAGTTATATTAAAATTTTCCCATAATTTACAAAATAGTAATAAATTTTTAAATGAGGTATGAAATTTTTCTACTAAATTGAAAATTCTTTTTTTAATATAATAATTATTTATCATTTTATATTTAATAGGTCAAAGCATATTCAATCAATTTTACAGTATATGGAATTTCTCAAAATCCAAATACAAAAGACTATATTATAGTCTTGAGAAACAATGAAAATTATTGTATAAGATGTAACAATATGTATACAGATAAATATCCTAAATGGTGCAAAGTATGTCAAATAAATGATTTAAGAAAGAATTTTATAAACTGGACTAGCGGGAACGAAAAAATCGATAATTTTATTCAAGAAAAACAGTTAAAAATTAGTAATTCAAACGATATAATATTTGAATGGATTCCATATGATAAAATCAAATTAGATAGGGATGATCTTTCCATAGTACATTCAGCAAAGTTAGAGGATGGTCCATTATATTGGAGTTATGGTTATACTAGAATGCCAAAAGATGTTGCATTAAAATACTCACATAATTTACAAGATATTAATAAATTTCTAGATGAGGTATGAAAATTTTGTATGAACTTGAATCACTTTTAATGGAATAATTTAATAATTTATTTATTTATGTACACTTAATAGGTTAAAGCATATTCAATCAATTTTACGGTATATGGAATATCTCAAATTCCAAAGACAAAAGACTATATTATAGTCTTGAGAAACAATGAAGAGTATTGTATAAGATGTAACAATATGTATACAAATACACATCCTAAATGGTGCAAAGAATGTCAAATAAATTATTTAAGAAAGAATTTTATTAATTGGAGCAGCGGAAACGAAAAATTTGATAATTTTATTCGGGAAATGCAAGTAAAAATTAGTGAATATGATAGTATAATATTTGAATGGATTCCATATAATATACTTCTTGATATCAATGAAGTGGATAAGGATGACTTTTCCACAATATGTTTAGCAAAATTGGAAGAGGGTCCATTATATTGGAATCATAATAAATATATAAGAAAACCAAAAGAAGTTGTATTAAAATATTCTCATAATCTACATGATGTTAAATTTCTAGATGAGGTATGAAAATTTTGTATGAACTTAAATCATTTTAATAGAATAATTTATTTATTTATTATTTATACTTAATAGGTTAAAGCATATTCAATCAATTTTACGGTATATGGAATATCACGAGATTCAAATACAAAAGACTATATTATAGTTTTGAAAAATAATGGAATGTATTGTATAAGATGTAACAATAAGTATACAATTACAGGTTATGAATGGTGCAAAAAATGCCAAATAAATTATTTAAGAAAGAATTTTATTAATTGGAGCAGCGGAAACGAAAAATTCGATAATTTTATTCGGGAAATGCAATTAAAAGTTAATGAACATGATAGTATAATATTTGAATGGATTCCATATAATATGTTTCTCGATATCAATGAAGTGGATAAGGATGATTTTTCTACAATATGTTTAGCAAAATTAGAAGATGGTCCATTATATTGGAATCATAATAAATATATAAGAATACCAAAAGATGTTATGTTAAAATATTCTCATAATTCACGAAATGTTGATAAATTTCTAAATATGGTATGAATTTTATATTAAATTGAAATTCTTAGAACAATAATAATAATTTTTCATTTATATTTAATAGGTTAAAGCACATTTGATTAATTTTAATGTATATGGAATATCTCAAAACCCAAATACAAAAGATTATATTATAGTAATTTTGGAAAATAATGAAAGTTATTGTATTAAGTGTAACGAAATGTATGCAGAACTTACTCCACATCCAAAACTAGGCGTGATATTTTCAACCTTAGTACCTGAACCAGAAGGTATAATTTATTAATTTAATCTCTTTTAATATTTTGTTCATTAATTGATAATTAAGTTTTTTTTTTGTCAATTAATTTAATCATAAATAGATACAAAATATAAATGGTGTAAGCAATGTCAAACAAATTACTTAAGGAAGAATTTTACTAATTGGAGCAGTGGAAACGAAAAAATTGATAGATTTATTCAAGAAATGCAGTTAAAAATCAGTGATTTGGAAGATGTAATATTTGAATGGATTCCATATAATAAATTTCTTGATATTAAAGAAGTGGATAAGGATGATTTTTCTATAGTATATTTAACAAAATTGGAGGATGGTCTATTATATTGGAATTACCTATATAAAAATACCATTAGAATACCAGAAGACGTTACATTAAAACACTCTCGTAATTTACAAGATGTTAATAAATTTCTGAATGAGGTATGAAAATTTGAATCGTTTCTAATATTTTTAATGGAATAATTTATTTATTTATTTATACTTAATAGGTTGAAGCATATTCAATCAATTTTACAGTATATGGAATATCTCAAGATCCTAATACAAATGATTATATTATAATTTTGAAGAGTAATGAATATTATTGTATAAAATGTAACAAAATGTATACAAATGCAAAGTATAGATGGTGTAAGCAATGCCAAACAAATTATTTAAGAAAGTATTTTACTAATTGGAGCAGTGGAAATAAAAAAATTGATTATTTTGTTCAGGAAATGCAATTAAAAATTAATCATCATGATGATATGATATTTGAATGGATACCATACAATCAGTTTAATGATATTAAAAAAATAGGAAAATATGATCTTATGACAGCAAAATGGAAAGATGGTCCATTGAAATATAATACAAGTACAATGCAATACGAAAGGAGTCCAAATAAGTTAATTAAATTAAAATCTTTTACCTTTAATGAAGCACAACATGTGATTAATGAATTTCTATATGAGGTATGAAATTTAATCCGTTACTTTTTTAACATGTATGTTTCTTTTTTTAATATTAACAACTTTTTTTTTTTGTTCTAATAGGTTAAAAAGTATTCTATTGAAAATCGTGACTATTTTAAAATTTATGGAATATCTCAAAATCCAAATACAAATGATTTTATTTTCGTTGAATATTTTAAAAACTTTATAAGTGGGAATAATAAAATAGATGATTTTATTGATGGGATACAATTGGAAATTAATGATGACCATAATGATATAATATTTGAATGGATATCATATAATCAGTTTAATAATATTATAAGGATAGGTGAGGGTGGCTTTTCTACAGTATATTCAGCAATATGGAAAGATGGTTTATTAAAATATGATAGAGATATAAAGGAATATAAAAGGAACTTGAATACAAAAGTTGCTTTAAAGTATTTAAAAGATTCACAAAGTAATATCAATGAATTTTTAAATGAGGTATGAATTTAATTTATATTTAACTTAATCAATTTATGTAAATCTATAAATCAATTATTTTTCATTAGGTTAAAGCCAATTCGGTTAATAATTCTGACAAATTTCTAAAAATTTATGGAATATCACAAGATCCAAATACAAAAGATTATATTATAGTTCTTCAATATGCAGAAGGTGGAAGTCTTAATTCTTGGATAAAAAACAATTATAAATGGTTTAACTGGTTGAATAAATTAAAGGTATTAAGTAATATTGCTAGTGGTCTTAAAGAAATTCATCAAAAACAAATGGTACATCATGATTTTCACATAGGAAATATTTTATTTGATGACATTTTTATGATTTCTTCAAATATTAATGTATATATTTCAGACATGGGGTCGTGCAAAGAAGTTGATAATATAGATAAAACGAACGTTTTTGGAGTTATGCCTTATGTAGCACCTGAAGTATTAAGAAGAAAACCTTATACTCAAGCAGCAGATATATATAGTTTTGGGATGATTATGTATTTTGTAGCAACGGGAAAACAACCTTTTGCTAATTGTGCCCATGATGAACTTTTAGCAATAGAAATATGTAAAGGAACTAGACCTGAAATAAATGAACCTGAGGCACCAAAATGTTATCTTGATTTATTGAAAAAGTGTTGGGATCCTGATCCTATCAATAGACCAGATGCCACTAAATTAGAAGAATCTATTGGGTTATTATGTAATGATTTTAACCAATTCAGAGAAGCAGAGAAATATAGAAGAACACAACTTTCATTTTTTGAAAATAGCCAATTAGATACTCATCATACTCATCCACAGGCTATTTATACATCTCGGCTACTTGATCCCTTTACTAGAAAACTTGAAAATTATGATAAATCTGAGTGTTTTGATTGTGGAATTACTATTTAAACTAAGATAATGAAAATTTTATTTTATTATGAGAAAAAAATAATAATTTTATTTTATCTTCGATAGTATTTTATTTATATAATTTTCAATTTTTCATTTATTACATTTATATTACAATAAAATCAACTTAAACAAACAAATAGATAAACATTATTTTTAATGAAATAGTTTCAAATACACGTAAGAAAAATACTAATTACTTTATAAATATTCAAATCGTCATAATAAAATTTCGGGTTGTTTACTGTTTTAAAAAAATATTTGTAAATAAGTCAAAAATGACATTCAAAATCATCTTTGCACTTTAAATAAACTTGCGAAGCAGGCAAAATTACACATGATGTACATCTTTTCAATTTTTATTTTTATTTTTATTTTTATTTTTATTTTTATTTCACAAAGTAAACGAAGTTAAAGTACAAATTAAGCTATTTTTGCATTAATTTTACTATATGTTATATGATCACGTTATACGCGTTTGAAACGCCCGTGTAATCGTGTATATTAAGAAATTCTCTAAAAGTGCTAAAAATAAGATGTAAAGTGAAAAAACGCCAGTAATTTCAAATAAAAACATTAATAAGTTGTTTTATATAAATTAATATTTCTAAGCCCATTTCATTTTAATAAAAGCAATGAAATCAAATATTTAAAAAATACTAAAATATTAATAAAAATTAACACGTGTTTCACACTTGTTAAATGACTCTTATTAGTCACTTAAGTTCAGGTGTTTGAGTTAATATTATAGAAGACGCGTATATTGCAAATAAAATATTTTACAGCTTTATAACCATATAGTTCTTTCAGAATATTTAGCTTTTTTATTGTTTAATAGATTTTACAAAAAATATTTTTAATATGAAAAAAGGAAAAAAAAGAATTCGTAAGAGGAATAATTTTGTAAAGCCGAGTACGTCTAAGATGCATAAGGTAGATAGAAAAAAAATTTCACTTGCCTTATATTATTATAGTTTACTTACCTTGATGTAGCGAAAAAATGTCATGGCAATACATGTCACATATAATTTGTGCCGAATAGGATTTTACTAAAAAATTCAAAAATTTCGAGTTCCTTAGATACTTATGAAAAAAATGGAAATGTTGTATTTATTCCTACAGGACTCTAATATTGTGATAAGGTAACAAAGTGAAAGCTCATTCCAATGTCAGTGAAAAGAAATGATATGGCGGATAGTTTAGCCAAAATGCGCTTCATGATATATCCTCCCAATATAATTACGTTAGAATCCGTTTGAATTGTGATAATTTTTGGGAATTTGTTCTTTATTGGAATCGTAAACTAAAGATTGATCTGTTAGTTGATTGGAATAGGTCATATTATATTATTATGGCATTTAAAATTAATGACTTGGTTCATTCAATATTAAGAATTTTTTAGAAATATTACTGACTATTGATCTTTTAAACAAACAAATGTAACCCTGAGATTTTATTAGTCTGGTAGATGCATCAAGTGTTACCGTCCCTGTAAAAAAAGTCAAAATCCGTTTTTTATATTCCATCTTTTTTCCGTAAGAGGCTCATAATCTTGGAATTAATAACCTTATATCATGGAATTTATCAAATTATTTTCATTTTCCGTGAATGGATCCGTGAAAGGCTTATTTTTACGGAGTTTTTACAGAAATAACGGATAAATTTTTTATAGGGCGAACCCGATCTGGACCTAAAAAGACGAAAAAAAAAAATAATTAGTAAAAGAATTATATAAAAATAATTTACGAAACGAAGAGAAATGACATTTCGGCGCTTACCATAGTACTAAAACGCTGATCTGGACCTGAAAGGACGAAAAATTTTTTTTTAGTAAAAAGATATTAAATAAAAAAAAAGATACGAAAATTCTGCGCTAACCACAGTACCGCAGCGCCGATATAATGATGATAATATAACTCGTAATATCGATACCACCACCATTACTCCAAATTATTCTATTTGACGCCATCAATTATCAGAGGTAGTCAATAATCACAGTCTAAACCGCAAATGTATGACAATACTAAGATTACGAACTTCGTTGTCATCGATTCCTTCACTTCAATCATCGTCGCCGACTATTGATACATCACTTCATGGTATGTTAATGCAACAACATTTGGGAGTACTTTTTATGATTCAACTTCTCAATCAATCGACGCCAACATCAACATCAACGGCTTCAACAAATGTTTATAAATTATAATAATGCAGTACTATACTTAATGATTTACAACAACATAATGATAATGGTTCCTTGTTTCATAGAATGAATGGGAATCAACAAGATAATTATATTATGGTACTTCGAGATCTTACAATCTATGTTAATAACAAAGAGTTAACGCGAGTTAATGGTGTTTTCTTTTTAAATAGGAGATTGGGATTACCGAAACATGTGAATTATGTTTACGGTGAACGAAAAGAAATTTATCATGTTATCTACCGCTATTATAATAGTATTATGAATTATAATAAAATAAAAATTTGTTAAACTGAGTTTATTCAACTACAAAGAAATCGATAATTTATAAGCTACTAAATAATACTTATAATACTTACGAATAAAATAAAAGAAAATTGTGTAAAAATATATTACCAACTTTTTTATTCACGATATGTCAATTACGTTCTATAAAATTTTTAGCACTGCGAAGACGCGCAAATAAAATTTCAAATCAAATTTATCATCCTATCAAACTTTGGAACTGCAAATTATTATGAATAAGATAACTGATAACGTATTTTGTACTTTTAAAGAAATTATCACAATTTATATATATTTCATGACACCATTAAAAGAGAGACTGTACGATTGGCTAACGATTTTTGTCTTTCTTTCACGTGATTTGCCTCGCGTTCATATATTTTATTTATACAGTATATTTTTAATTATTTATTTCAGATTATCTTTAGGATTACACTCCTTTTTAGTTGCATTTTTTCTTCTATTCTTTTGTTTTTTGAAACGAAATTACTTTTGTTTAGACTTGGAATGACTTCTTTAGAACAGCAATTCAAGCAGTTCTATTTTATTTTTTTTTGCTATTTTGTTGTTTTCTTTTAATTTGCTGTTCAATATAGTTGCTTCTTTTTGAAACATTTTTACTACTAAGGAACTGAATTTCATGGGTGGTGGTTCTTTTTGTTATTTTGGTTCCTAATGTTTCCCTTTCACTTTGCTTGTTCCTGTCGCTTCCTTTTAGTTGTTTTTCATTTCTATCTCCTTCCTTTCATTTATTTTTCGTTCCTGATACTTCCCTTTCATTATTTTTATTTCTGATGCTTCCTTTTTTGTTCATGATGCCTTACTTTCATTGTTCAATGCCTTCTTGGTTATTTTTTTATTCATTATGCTCTCATCTTACTGTATTCTATTCCTTTTCATTGTTATTTCATCTTTTTATATTATTATTGTTTTTTTTTTATTAAAAAAGACTGGTCCTAATAACAAAGAAACGGTATATTAATCATATTCTATAAAAAAATTAAAAAATACCTCTTCAAAACTCACACAAGTCTAGTAACAAAAATTTTTCAGAAATTGCTCTTAAAGTAAAAAGATTTATGTAAACGATGTAAATAAATAAAGTTTGACATTATACGAACTAGTAAGTTATTTTGAAAATAAAGTTTCGTGATTTTTACTGTATCATAAGTACAACTGAAAGCTTTATAAGTATTGTACTGTATATTCCAATATGTTAGAAATTCGTGACGATTTTAATTTTTAATATTTAAAATAAATTACTTTCTAAAAGTAGTATAATAGTGGTTATTCAAATAGATTCGACGTTTTTATGTCAATCGTTTTATTGATGATAATTTTACTTATCGCTAAATATTTTTAAGAAGAAAATTTGAACGTGAAGCATTAATATTGATATTAGATTCAATAGTTGAAACTATCACTAGAATAAAGAAACTGATAGTCTACAATGATCGGCATATGAGTGTGTAAAATTAAGGTCAAAATAACTAGTTTTCTGATATTATAAATTCCATACCGTAAAAAGTTTTTATTTTCGGAAATTTAAAACTTCCATGTTTTAAATAAAACGATGAGTGGCGTGAAATGTGAAAATTGCAACAAAAAGTACGCAAATGTGTTTTGTAAGTTGTGTAAACAATGCGAAACAAATAGATTAAGAAAAAATTTTACAAACTGGACTAGTGGAAATGAGAAAATTGATAATTTTATTCAAGAAAAACAATTAAAAATTAATTACTCATGGGATATTGTATTTGAATACCCTATAAAAAATAAATGTCCAGAAATTGTCTATGTAATGTCCGGAAATAGTCCAAAAAATATTTGATACGTCCGGAAATTGTCCAGTTGTTTGACACAATTTAATTTACAAAATTTTTGTAATGTCCAGTTTCTATCCAGAATATGTCCAGCATTATAATTCAGGACAATTTCAGGACAGACAAACCTGGACAAATTCCGGACATAACAAAATTCAGACAATTTGAACTAGACAATTTCCAGACATAACTAAATTCTGTACAAATTCAGGATGTTGGTTTCTAAAAAAGGATAAATTAATTTTATAAAAAAATGTAAAAAGCAAAAAATTGACATTCTAAACCTTCTTTGTCATATTAATTAAAATTGCAGAGAAGGCAAAAATACTATAAATCTGTGATATAATTTAAGTTAAAGTGGATATAGTGATGATCATCAGCATCTGCTAATCATCTTTCATGGCAAATTCTTGACATAGCCGAATTCTGGACAAATTCCGGACATATTCTGAATGTCGGAAACGGTCAAGATTTGGAACATTTCCTATGCATTTTCCGGACAGTAAAAATGTCCAGAATTTGCACAAATTATCCAGATATTTTCCGGACATATTCCGGACATATTTTATTTATAGGGTTACAGTAAAATATCTTTTAACCTATTAAAATCAAAAGAAAAATGTTACTATATATTAAAAAAAACTAAGTAAATTAGGTTATAAAATTTTCATACCTTATCGTTATTTAAGAATTCATTAGTTGTATTTTGTTCCTTAAATAATAATAGTAGCTTTTCGAAAAACGTTAATGATTCCTGCTTAACAAATAAACATTTTAATCTAACCAACTCATCTGGATTTCTTTTGTATTCCCTTATATTTTTATCATATACTAACGGGCCATCTTTCCATTTTGCTGAATATACAGTAATATGATCATGCATTCCTATTTCTTTAACGTCATTAAACTGGTCGTATGGTATCCATTCAAATATTGTATCATTATAATAACTAACTTCTAATTGCTTTTCTTGGATAAAACTATCAATTTTTTCATTTCCACTAGTCCAGTTTGTAAAATTAATTCTTAATTTATTTATTTTACATTGTACACACCATTTATATTTTTCATTGGTATATATATTTTTACTTTTACACAATATACAATAATAATTCCAGTATATTTAGCAAAATGGAAAGATGGTCCATTAGAGTATAATATAAATACAATGCAATATCAAAGGGATCCAAACAGAGCAATTACTTTAAAATGTTTATATAATACACGAAATATGATTAATGAATTCTTGGACAAAGTATGTATACATAAATTTGATTACTTTTTAATATAATAATTATAATTTATCTGATTTATATTTCTCATAGGTTAAAATAAATTCAATAGTTAAGGAAAGTAATATTCTTAATAATATAGTATATGGAATCTCTCAAAATCCTGATACAGGCAATTATATTATTGTTCTCCATGGCAAATATTCTAAAGAATATTTTAAAGGACATTGTATAAAGTGTGATGGGATATATACAGATATACGTAATAAATGGTGTAAACCATGTCAAATAGATTATTTTAAAAAATTTTTTATTAGTATAAACAAAGAAATTGATGATTTTATTCAAGAAATGCAATTGAAAATTAATAATCATGATGATGTAGTATTTGAATGGATACCATATAATCAGTTTAATGATATTAAAAGAATAGGTAAAGGCGGTTTTGCTACAGTATATTCAGCAATATGGAAAGATGGTTTATTAAAGTATGATATAGATAAAAACCAATATATAAGAAATTTGACTACAAAAGTTGCTTTAAAATATTTATATAATTCTCAAAATATTATCAGTGAATTCCTCCATGAGGTATGTAATTTTCTATAAATAAACTACAATACTTTATATTGTATAATAATCATTTTTTTTTTATTAGGTTAAAGCTTATTCAATAAATAATTCTGGTAAAATACTTAAAGTTTATGGAATATCACAAGATCCAAATACAAAGGATTTTATCATGGTTCTTCAATATGCAGAAGGTAGAAACTTTGATTATTGGATATATAACAATTATAAATATTTTAATTGGTCAAGTAAATTAAAAATATTAAATGATATTATTAGTGGTCTTAAAGAAATTCATCAAAAACAAATGGTTCATGATTTTCATGTAGGAAACATATTATTTAATGAAATTTTTGTAATTTCTTCAAATATTAAAATATATATTTCAGATATGGGATTGTGCAGAGAAGTTGGTAATACAGATAAAACGACTATTTATGGAGTTATGCCTTATGTAGCACCCGAAGTATTAAGAGGAAAACCTTATACTCTAGCGGCAGATATATATAGCTTTGGAATGATTATGTATTTTGTAGCAACGGAAAAACAACCTTTTGCTAATTGTGCCCATGACGAACTTTTAGCATTAGATATATGCAAAGGAATTAGACCCGAAATAAATGAGCCTGTGGCACCAAAATGTTATATTGATTTAATGAAAAAGTGTTTAGATACAGACCAGATGCTATTAAAGTAGAAGATTCTATTAGTTTCTTATATAATTCATATTTTGGACATGGTTCAATTGACAAAGATTATGAAATTGAGAAACAATTCAAAGGAGCAGAGACATATAGAAGAAACAATCTTTCATTTTTCAAATATAGCCAATTAGATACTCATCCACAAGCTATTTATACATCTCGGTTACTTAATCCATTCACCAAAGATCTTAAAAAGTATGATAAATCTGAATGTTTGGAATGTGAAATTATAAATTAAGTAAAACATTTATTTATTAAAAAGATATTTCATTTTATTATAGGGCAGGTAGTAAAATTATTTTGGTTTGTCTTCGTATTTTATTAGCATTAAATTTATTTTAGCATAAAGTTATTTTTTCTTTGATGTAATATTTATTATTTATTATTATTTATAAGTTAAATCAGTTTATATTGTAATATTTTATCAGCTATATTTATTAAGTAAAATATACCTAGTTCAGCCAAACTGCTGATAACATAAAGTTCGTAAAGATATAATTTGAATCATGATGATTTCATATTATGCATCTAACAACTTTAAGGAAAATGATTTGTAATAAAATAATTGTCCAAATAAATTAAGTAAAAACTGATTTAGCGAAATTTTTATTTTTATAATGACATTGTCTTCTTTAAAAACATGCAGACTATATTATATAAAAAAAAAGGTTTTTTACAAGCACTGATTTTATTGTAATAAGCATTATTTTAATGAAATAGTTTCAGATACACGTAAAATAAAATACTTATTTTATAATATTCAAACTAGCATAATAGAATTTAATATCTAAAACAACCTTACACCATCTAGATGCCTTTACTTGACTAAAAATATGTGTTAAAGTGAAAATAAACAGTAATTCTATATAAAATAAAATATTAATATTGTCATGAATATTTAATATAAATTAATATTTGAGTGGTTTCATACCTGCTGAATAATTTTACTTAAGCTTTCTATAGAAAAAGCACTGAAATCATACTGTAAAATTGAAAAACATTGATCTCGTTAAAAATAAAATATTCATTTTTTTTTTACAAATGTTTCAAAAATATTAATAAAATTGACGTATATGTGTTTCATACTAGTTAAATAACTCTTCTTAGTAGTCACCAACTGGAGTGTTAAATTATATGAACTATAAAAAAGCGTAAAAAAAAAAATAGATCACGACTTTATAATAATATTCCACATTTAAGTTCTTTAAGAATATTTAACTTTTTCATTATTTAATAGATTTTTAAAAAATATTTTTAATATAGAGTTCGTAAGTTCGTAGGAGAAATAATTTTGTAAGGATTCAGTGTAAGCCATGTGACAGTTGTGACATGTATAAAATACGAACGTAAATTTCGTAGTGTAAATCTAATGGTACTATTAATTTTGAGGCGCAATATTATATTTAATTTAACCGTGTAAAAATTATTCAAATGTTAAGGTCCGCTAAACTACTTGATTTAATTGATAGTTAATTTCATTGGGTGATATATTTTATTGGATGGTCCGGGATGACGTTCAACTATTAGGTTAGATTCTATTGGTGATTTATTTATGAGGTGATTAATCCGCGGCAGGGGAATTAATATGTAAATCATTACCATTTAGACGATGTAGCCCGGAATAATCTTAGATCCATTAAAAATTTAATTTTTATAATTTTAGAAATTTTGTTACCATATATTTTTTGAATTATTAATCATTTAATTTAGTCCGGAAAGGGAAACTTTGATTTAATTGGTTATTTAAGTTCACTCAAATAGGTTTTGAAGTATTTTTGAATAGCATAACCTAGTAATTCCTAATTTATTTCGTCTTTTGAACTTGGGAAAAATGTATTTTATCTATTAACAATAAAAATTCTTTCTGCGCCCACCTGAGACGTCCTGACTCCTGAGTGACAATGATTAAACAATCATGCACGTAAAGGGGAGTAGATAAACATGTTACTTTACGTTATTCATGACCTTGTTGTGACACAGTTTACATTCTATGACTTACATGTGACATTTGTGACATATAATGTGGACGAATAGAGTTTAACTAAAAATAATCACGTGAATTTCGTTCACTTTTTTTAGCGATCGATCTATACAGTATTTTGGTAAAAAAAGAATACTCGAACTACAATAAATATTATTAATTGCTTAAAAGTATGAATTGGGCCAAGAACAAAAAATAGAGAACATCAAAATTGAATTAAAAAATAAGTCATAAAAAATGTGCAAACGAAAAACACTAATAATTAATATTAGTTTTATCAATTGAATTTATAAAAAGAATATTACTAAAAAAAAAAAAATTGCAGAATTTATTCGTATTTTTACTGAATTATGAAAATATTATTTCTTTTTTTTAACGTAATATAGTATCTATCCTACGCAACTTTATAGTACTGATTTAGTATTATGCTATTTTTATTTCGTTATATTTATTTATTTTTATTTTATTTTATTTTATTTTTTGATAAGATGAAAATGAACATATAACCGAAGAAGTTAAAAATATAGGAGTTATCAATTAATAATGTGTATTGATGGTATGGGTGTCGTCGAAATTTACTAATTACGACATTTCAGTATTTTGACATCATTATTATATCGTAAATAATTATGTAATCGTAAATATTGTAAGATTCATAAAATATAAAAAATTTTTTTTGAATAATTATATTAATTTTCATTCGAATTTACTAACTAATATGAAATATTATCCGTCAAAAAAAAAAAAAAATGAAATTAAATTAAAAAACAATTTAGAATGCGTAAAAACAATTTGGTAAACAATGTAACGTTTAAAATTTAATTGTATTTAATTTTTCGTTTCGATAAATATAATCACGTGATTTATCAGTACAAAAAATTATAAAATATTGCAATGTTGTGTATAATAGAGAAATTCTGAATTGTGTATTATGTGACATAAATATTTTCTTGATTCAAATGATATTATATTTAGGCTTTGCATCAAAATGAGAACTGAAATAATTGAATTATATAAAATATGATTAATTTACGTAATTCGTGATTTGCGCATGGCACAGCAGCCATATTAGTTGAAAATCTTTACCTAACGAAATGATTTCAATAATCACAATGGTTTCACAACGATTAAGTTGATCATTTAATTATTCTTCCAAAATTAGCACCTCGATACTTACCCCGTTTTTTTGAATAATTAAAAGTATAATATATTATGCAGTTGGCGGTAATTAAGGGGCTAATCCATATTGTTAATTTATTGAATGAAACCTAAATTATCTAAAATACATCCGATGTTCTGATATAAAATAGTAGCTTTCTCTAGTTCACTTAAAATTAAAAATCATTTTCAAAATTTCTTAACTTTCAATTTAAAACATGATCTCATACAAAAAACTCTTTAATAATCGACATTCAATTATTATAATAAAATTTCTTCAATATTATAAAAATGCAAACCAAAAATTCATCTTTAAAAAAAAAATCTCTAAATGAAATTAATATTTCATCTTAGGTGGAAATATTTTAAGATATCTTCTATTAATTAGCAGAATTTATTCTTTTATTAAAATACTCTGCTACTAATAAGTAGTATAATACTGCTATTAATAAGCATCGTATCACTGAAATTCATAAGCGGTGTATGTTACTGCTATTTATAATTAGCATTGCGTATACTGCTGTAAAAGCTACCATTTAATAGAATTTATCATAAAACTTATGAAAATGCCTACAAATTAAGGCATTATTGTTTGTTTTTCCATCAACCAAATTAACATTTTGTTGAAATGTCCTCAAATTGAGGCATTGTCGCTCATTCTTCCACCAACAGAATTACATTTTGTTGAGTTTGTTTTAATTTTCGTCATTTAATGAAACATTATTATTATTTTATTTTCTTTTATTTCTATTTATCTAAATTTCACTATTGATATTTTATTCCTATTTCACTATTGTTATTTTATTTTTTTTTTATTCCTAATTTTATTTAAATTTCACTGTTGTTATTTTATTTTATTATCTTTCATTTCTATTTCTATAATTAATTATTGTTATTTTTTTCTATCTTTCGTTTCTATTTCTTTAATCTCAATATTATTATTTTTATTTTCTTTCATTTCTACTCATTATTATTATTTTATTTTCTTTTATTTCTATTTTCCTTAAACTTTATTATTATTTAATTTCTATCTTTAATTATAATGTGATTCAAAATTAATAAAAGGGTTTGGTATCTTAAATGTAAGACAATTTTTAACATATACTGTACAACCGAAGAAAATCATTTGATTTACACTTGCGTTAAAACGATAACAAAAAGTATAAATATTTGAATATGGTGAAATGGCAAAAAAAAAAAATAATAATAATAACCAGATAATAACCGAAATCAATTCACTGGTTAACTAACCAGAAATTTCGAGTTTTCACGTTTTCACATTAAAATTTTAAATTTTTAATTGCTGCGTCGTAAATTAGTTCAACAGTAATATTACGTGATTTTCATTTTTCGTTATATACAGTATATTTTTTTACAATATACAGAGTTTTTTTTAACTACTGTTCCCTGCATTAAAAGAATGAAGGACGCTAAAGTAAAAGGCAAAATGTCTTGAAGATCCAAGTATCAAATTCATTCATTGTCAACCCAAATAATTTTTTATTTGGAATATAAAAAAAAAAATTGATTTAAGTTCGGCCGATCTACGTTTGACCATCAAATTCTGTTTACCCATTTTGAATAGTTCAACAGGGTTAACTTTTAACCGGGTATAACCTCTAATATATCTATGCATATTGTTATGCCATTTTGAAAGTATTCATTATAATACTTAAATGTGAACGGAAATAACTTTTAAGTTAATCATTTATTACGGAGAGCATACATTTACGTACTTAAAACGCCTAAAATTACGGTATTCGTTAAATTTGTTTATAATTTACTTTCATAATTATTTATACTAAATTATTATTTATATTATTATCATATTCTACCTTGATTTTTATTGGTTATACTTTTATCATATATACAGTATCTATTTTGTAAAAGATTAAATAATCGAAATTTATAACGATAACGAAATAGTTTGTTGAGTCGCCTGAATTTAATTTTATTTATGCAAAATATAATTTTAATATTTTCATATCAAATAATGTGATACACCCATTAAATACAGAGAGTAAAATTAGTTATAAAAAACAAAATACATTTATATACTATATATTCATATACTAGAACATTCTGTAATCCAAAAGTTATCTATGAGATTTATTATAAAATTCTGTTATACAAAATGACTTGATTGTTTAAATTTTAACGTAAAAGTCCATTACCAGAGAATAAAAAATTCGTTACAGATAGTAACTTACGTCCCAATTATTTAATTAATTGATTTTATGAAGTAAAGCATATTCGTTTACAGTATATTGTTTCAAGTGGTTACGGTACATTTCTCCGAAATCCATCTCGCCAAAGTCATTTCGCCGAAGGGATGTTTCACCGAAGGGATATTTCGCAGAAAGGACATTTCGAAGAGAGCGCATTTTATCGAATCTATTTCATTGAATCGTCCATTTACCGAATTCCATTTCACCGAGTTCCATTTCGACGAATGTACATTTCGTAGCGATTAACATTTTTATAAAAAATATTCATTGCGCAATGAAAATAAAAAATTTAGAGATCTTTTTTTTTCCAGGATATTATCATTAACATTCAAGTAACTGATATTGATTATTAAGCAATAAATAAATAACATTATTTCTTGAAAACATCCATTCCCGAAAAAGTAAGTAAAAAAAAAAAGATCAATGTATATAAACAATGAGATAGATTTAATAAAGATCAACTAATTCAAAAATTTTTCTAGAAAAGATTTCTTTATGTATTATTTAATATAAAAACAATAAAATAATCAAATGGAAATAAATAATTTTTCGGAGAAATGGAATTCGATGAATGGGTTTTAGTGAAATGGTATTTCAGCGAAATGTCCCCTCGGCGAAACATCCCTTCGGAGAAATGGCTTCGGCAAGATGGGTTTCGTCGAAATGGATATCATTGAAATTTATGAAAAGTCCCGATACAATTCAAGTATTTATGATTAATGATCAGATAAATCCATTTTACATAAGTTATTGAATATCTTCAGTTAAACAATTTTATCTCTTCTTTCACAGCTAAATTACCAAAGTTGCAATATATTAAAGTTGTATGGGAAATTATCCTATTATTGTTGATATAACATATTGCTACATTATAAACTTTTTATAAGGCTATCTTGTGGAGTAGTGTCTACAATGCGTTACTAGAAGAATTTGTAAATTAAGCGAATAAGTAAAAAAGGAGCATGTCAATTTATAATTAAAAAATTTGGGTGCGACTTTTATTGACCGCCAGATGCGTTTCAGTTACAAACCTTGGTATTCTAACGCAGCGATTCATGATTCGATGAGATTTTACATATAGTACCACCTTAAGGTTGGTTGCCGTAAGTAACGATTATTATATATCGAATTACAACCTTTAGCGGTTGTAGTATTATAAACGTAAGCTGTAAATTGGCTGTAAATACTACACTATTGTGGTAAGCTAAAAGATGACAATTCTGATTTACAAACATTACATTTACTTGACTTTTGGACTTACAACTATTTACGGAGACCAACACTATACCACCTTATAAGAAGACTAAGATTTATACATGAGTATGGTCATTTTACGATTTGCATAACCATTTTTTATATTATCTTTATAAAGTCAAAAGTTATTTTCTTTTAAAAAAATAATTATTTAAAAAATAGATCCCTCACTTAACCTATAAAAAACATTCTAGAAAAAACTCCGATAAATATATATTTATTTATTTATTCTAAATAGTGGTTATCTATGTCTAATATAATAATAGTTATATGTTTAATAAACAAAGGGAACTATCTGGTAAAGAGAAACTATTTAACAGTAAAAATACGCTACTGAAAAAATTAAAAACAACCCTAAAAAAAGAAAACTTTAGTTAGGATCCGTATTTTTCTTTCGGCACCAGGCCGCCACTTGTCAATCTGTAATAAGTGGAATGGTTCACACTATTCTAAATTGTTTAAAATGTTAATGATGTAGTAAGGATGAAATTATATAAACTAGTACGTGTGTGAAAAAATAATATGTGACTCTAAAATTATTGTTCTACAATTGTAAAAATAAAAGCGTCTCCCTCGGCTGAAGTGAAGTAAATAGGCGTACAAGAATATTATTGCCACGTTTCTCTACATTGCATCATGTCAAAATTTAACTATTGAAGAGCAAAGCCAGGACCCGAGCAATATATAAATAGGTAACAAGAGACCTGTACTCATTTACGATTAGCTCCACATCTCTTCAGGTGAATTACATAATGCCACCTGTCACTCGATTGTTGCCTTTTTAAGGGTTCTGCAAAGCCACTTTAAATTAATAATGTGAAAATGCAAGGTTTTGATGTCAATAATTATTTTAACTGTGGTCATCTGTAAAATCATAGTGTTATTAACGAAGGAGAAGCAAAGGAGGCGTACAAAAATAATCTTACCACGTAGAATTAGTGTGAGATGAGTAACTTGAATCAACATCAAAATCATTAATGACGTTAGTTAATATATTATTTTATTATCAAATATGAGTTCAAAAAAAAGACATTTATTTAATGGTGGTAAAAACTTAAAAGTACAACTCGAATTTTACTTTGAAATTAAAAAATTAATTAATATTTGATTTAAAATGTTTGTTATAACATATTTATGGAATGCTACAAAATATTTTATTTAAGCGGCATCACGTTTATAATTATCTGCCAGCTTTTATGGTTCTGTATTTGCGTCATGACCGTCACATTTATATGCATCTTGTGGTTTTGCATCTGCATTAATGATGAGTTAAATTATTATTATAAAGTATTAAATAATAATATTAATTAAAAAAGTGGATTTTAAAAAAATAATTTATTCACTCGCTAAAATAATAGTAAAGACGAAAATTAACAATAAATAATTTAGTTGCATAATTCCATTAACGAAGACGAAGTAAAAAGGGGTGCACAAGATTAATCTTACAAATATCTGACAAATGTTTCATATATTATATCGATATTATATAAAGTAAGAAATGCTTTATATCATTCTATATAATTCCAAAACAGATAATTATAAATACGTTTTATTCAATTGCTTAATTCAATTGTTCAACTGAAATTTTGCAGTGAATCCAAAAAAAAGACAGCTTTTTAATAGTGACAAAAGTACAGCCCAATTTTATTTTGAAATTAAAAAATTAACTTATAGTATGTTACAAAATATTCTATTTACATTTTTAAAGTGTATTAAATATCACTAAGAGGCATCACGCACATAATTATTTCCAAAGACCTTGCGGTTCTGCATCTGCATCACGTTTATATAAACGTTGCGGTTCTGCATCTGCGTCACGTTTAAATGCATCTTGTGGTTTTGCATCTGCATTATTATGAGTTTTAGAAAGAATTTGTTATTAAATATTAATATTAATATAAAAAAGACGAATTTTTTAAAAAATAATTTATTTACTCGCTAAAACAATAGTAGAGACGAAAATTAACAATAAATAATTTAATTGCATGATTCCAAATTTTTTTTGTTCGTGAATTTGTTATATAAACGCTTTGGGAAAAAGAAAAATATTTTTATAAGAAAATTTATCTGTATTTTTCAAATTAATAATTATTATATTATTAAATGAAGGTAGGTAAAGTAAAGGAGGCGTACAAGAGTATTGTTGCCACGTTTTTTTACATTGCTCCATGTTAAATTTTACTATTGAAGAGCTAAGCCACTTTTAATTAATAATATGAAAATTTTGCAGAATCCAAAAGAAAAAGACAGCTTTTTTTTAGTAGTGACAGAATTACATCCCAAATTTTACCCTGAAATTAAAAAAATTAACTTATATATTACAAAATATTTTATTTATATTTAAATGTACTCCGCCATCACATACTATACATAATTATTCTCAAACAAATTGAGGTTGTTACGTCTATATGAATAAATTATTAATTATTATTAAAAAAATTCGTTAATTAATAATAATATTAATAAAAAAAAAAAAGAAAAATTTTCTTTTTTGATGTAAAGAAATAATTTATTTACTCGCTAAAATAATAACAAGACGAAAATTAACTATAAATATCTTACTTGCATGATTCCAGATTTTTTGTTCGTGAATTTGTTATAAAATATTATTTTTTTATTCTCAAAAGAATTTATCTATAATGACACGCATTTCAAATTACCTAAATTACTTGCATAATTACAATTTTTTTTTATTTGTCGCATTATTATTTGATGAAAGTGAGTACAAAAGTATCATTGCCACGTTTTAAATTAATAATAATAAATGTAAAAATGCGAGATTTTGATATCAATAATTATTTCAAACCGCGGTCATCTGTAAAATCGTAGTAATATTGCCACGTTTTCAGCATTGAAAATTAGAATTGGTAAGAGATGAATAACTTGTATTTTAATGACGTTAATATATTATCACTTATAAGGTATTTAATTCGTTACAATCTGCGTCAATGATTAATTAAAAAGAATTCGTTTTAATAATTAATATTAATATGAAAAATTTTTTCTTGATGTAAAGAAATTACTTATTTACCCTCTAAAACAATGGTAAAAATGAAAATCAACAATGAATGTTTTAATTGGATATTTTCCAGATTTTTTATTTCGTGAATTATTATAAGTATAATTTCCCTTTTTTCAAATCGTTTATACAAGAAAATTTTTTATAATAACGCGTATTTCAAATTACTTAAATTGCTTCATAATTACATTTTTTTATTTTATCGTAAATTAAAGGAGGTGTACAAGAGTATTACTGTCACATTGCGCTATGCTAAAATTTACTATTGAAGAGCAAAGCCACTTAACCGTAGTTATCCAGTATTATTAACGAGAGCGAAGTAAAGGAGGTGTACAGATGTATTTTTGCCACGTTTTTCTGCATTGCATCATGTTAAAATTAGAATTAGTATATGGACAAATTGAATCAAGGATTTGAGATATGAGTTCGTTTTTCTCGGAACTTTTTTTCATTATTACTAGGCAACTTAGGTTAAACTGTTGAAGTCGTCGCAATTCAAAATATGATCTACATCATGGCTATCATGCGAAGTTTTTAATATCGAGCTTCGGAAGATGTGTTTAAATTTGAAGTTGCTAGTTTCGAACAATAATCGGACAATTAAAATAATCTTGTGTCCGTTCGTTAAAACATTTTCAGACATTATATATTGGGAGCTTTTGTGAAGTAAGTGCATACTTTGTGCCGATATTTGTTTATATAACATTATTTGTTTCTTAAGTTTTTTGTAGTTTGTGGTGTCATATTATCTATAGTAGAATGATACTTTTCATGTCCTTTTCTTTTCTTTTTTTTTTTTTGAAGGCTCCATTCTCAATGACATCTCTCCAATAATTAAAATAATTAAAGACAAATCCGCTTTCAATAGCTCCAAAAACCTTTGATGTAAACTTTACTTTATGTTAGTCCAAGTGTGACAAAGTCTACGCCCGCCGGCACGTGATGATGTATCGATAAATTGTATACGTGACAAGCCCAGCCCCAAGATTTTCACCCCCACGTGACCTGCACAAAATGTCACCCGCGTCACACCCCACCGTTTTCATTTTTTCATAAGTATTCTGGGGACTTGAAAATTTTTAGTGGTGAAAAATTTATTTTTTACGCCCCCTTAAACATCACTGGTCACGTGGGTGTGGAATTTTACTTAGAAATCTTGGGGCGATATTGGGGTAAATCTTCCCCAGCGTAACCATCAAAAAAAGCTTTGGCACATGATTCATGTGATTTGACTGTGGCTAAGTGTGGCTATAGAAATTGCACTACGCAGTTATTGCTATTTACTTAACCCTAATTAACTCCAAAGGTAAAAGTTTCAGCCTAAACTAACCTTCCTTACCTAAACCTAAGAAACTCCAACGTCTACGTTATCTTCAAGAATAAGTATTTCTGCCTAAATCAACTTTCCTTACTAGTGCTCCGTACGGGTCGGGTTAGGTCGGGTTTAAGGGATGTTTGAACTCGACTCGAACATTCATGTAGTTCGACTTGAATGTTCGGGTCGATCAACTGTATAACCCGAACTTGACTCGACCTGATTATAACTTAACCCAGATAACCCGGGTTAAACTCGAATTTTTTAATGATCAGCAAAATTGATCGTCAAGTTACATGATTTATATTTATTATATTTATCTTTCAAACACTTCGCTAAATTTTACAATTTTAATTATAATAATGTTGTTTATTTAATTAATTAATATAAAATTCACTTGATTTTTCACGCCCACCAAGATTTCAAACACATACATGCGCGAATAGTATGTGTTTTAAGGCTACATCTTTTTGTTGCCACTAGGTCAGCTCCACTAGAAAAAATTCGTTCTACTGGAACACTCGTAGCTTGAATGAAATCAGTTTATTAGTTAAATGTTCAATACTATTATGATCAATAATTGCATACAATAAACTTATTTACCAGTAATGGCAAGATAATCCTTAGCCATTTTGGCTAAGTTTGGAAACTCAGCTTCATGCATCTAGTAATACTATAATGTTAATTGAACTGGTAATTTTAAAAATCATATAACTTATTATTAAATATATACCTTCCACCAAAGAAGAATATCTTGCTTTCGTGATGCTCTAGGAGTTTTTAAATATAATTCCACTTCATTTTCCTGATTTTTTTTTTGTTTACCAAAAAGATGATCTAGGAATTCATCATTTTCATCATCATCATTAATATCTTCTAGGCGCCTATCAGCAGTAGTGGGTGCATAATTAGTGTTATAAATGTTAAGAACCGTATCTTTAGCATAACGTATGAAACTATGCTTCCATTTATTATCTTCGTAATAATTTAACTTCAACCGTGGATCAAGTACTGTAAAATTTAATTATTAGACATTATAAATTCATAATAAAACCCAGTTAAAAAATGAATCACAATTTTAACATCTAACTCACCAGTAGCAACTGTATATATAGTTGTATCATCAGTTTTAGTATAATATGCATCTAACTTTTTTAAACCCACTTTAACAGCATTTACTATATCACTATGATTTGACTTATCGCAATAACTCTCAAGTTCATCAATTAAAAAATTGTATATTGGTATAGCAGTAGAAAGTATCAGGTATTTTGCAGAAGAAACTACCTTGGTGGCTCGTATGAATATCTGTAATAAAATTCTGAATGTTAACTTTGATAAGTTTTAGTAAATTACTAGGAAATTTTTATTACTTACTTTTAAAACAGACATAATTTCTTCTATTGTATCCCACTCATTTTCATTGAGTTCAAAAATTTGAAGATCTTTATCTGAACTTGCAGTCGCATCCAGTGCCTGTATAAATATTAAATAGCAGTAAATAAATATTAAAATATAACAAAACATCAATAATTAATATTAATAGTATTTATATATACTAACTTCACGCATTATTAATGCTCGTTCTAGCATATCATGTGTTGAATTCCACCTGGTTCTTATATCAAGAACAAGGTTGAGTTTCTTAAGACCAGCTGCTTCAGCTTGGCGTACAAATTTTTCCTTACGCTGTGGAGATGATCGAATTTTAACAATAAGCTTACGAAGCTAAATATTAAACAATAGAAAATAACAATCAATATATAATATATTTATATAGACAACTATTTATAAATAATAAACTTACTTTTGGAATTATTTCCCCAGCAGGTATAGTTTCATCTATATTATCCAATATAAAATCTTCAGTTTGGGCTTCACCTGCTTTGATTTGTCTTAAAATATCTTGTACAACTATATTCATAATATGAGCAATGCAACGACAATGAGAACCAATAGCATCAAAAGAAATATCTTCATTTTGACAATAATTTTCCAAATGTTTCATAAAGGAATCATTGTTAGATGCATTATCACTTGTAATTGCGAAGATCTGAAAATATTAAACAATTTTGTTAATATGCTCATTTTAAGCAAAATAAGTATATGGAATTTACTTTATTTAAAACTCCAAATTCTTGGCAGCTTTTTACAAAGGCATTGCAAAGGTTTTCACCAGAATGAGGACCAGAAAGATTTATAAAATCAAGTAAACTGTCTTGAAGTACCCAATCTTTCGTAATCCAATGCATTGTAATGGCTAAAAATCCATAGCCATTTGTAGATGTCCATGCATCCAGAGCAAATGAAATTTTTCCTGGAATACTCTATTAAAATTAAAATATATTATAAATATATACATATAAGTTTTAAGAAAAAAATTATTTTGTGTATATTTAAAAACTTACTTGAAATAATTTTTTTCTTACCCCTTGCTCTTTTTCAAAACATTCCATAATATCTTTTTTTATTGTGTCCGCTGTTGGAACCACTGCATCCGGATTTAATACTTTCACCATATGCCGAAATTGCTGATTTTCAGGTGTTGTGAATGGCTGATCGTCAGTAATTATCCATTTAGTAAGAGAAGAACGAAATCCTGTTTGTGTAAACTAGAAGTAAAAATAATTAATAAATATTGTAGTATTTCAACATGTATAAAGAATTTAATTGATAAATAAATTCTATTTACTTCAGATGGAATTTCTGCTTGACCCACAAATCCGTCTAATGTACCTTGACCTTCTGCTATCAAGATTTTTGCTTTTTTTGATTTTGGGTCTTTATCTGGATGGAATTTCTCTAAATGACGCCAAAGATTGGTCGTATTGGAGTCACCAATTTTTCGTAACCAAGTCTTTTTGCCTCTAGAGTTTAAAAAGAATTATTAAATAACAATACAAGTAGTTAATATTAATTATTAAATGTATATTTAATTAAATATTATATTTTATATCCTTTACTTACGGACAGCTAAGACACCTGACTTTGCGATGTAACTTTGCATCTTTATGTTCTGGTGGGAGTTCTTTCTCCTCAAAGAGATTTTTAACAAAAAGCTCACTACGTAAAGCTTTTCGTTTTCCGAGTTGAGTTACTGGTTCATCAATATCAATAGTCTCAGACATTATATTTTTATTAGTGTTTTTTACAAGTGTAAAATGCAATAACGATAATAACGATAAAAAAAAACTTCATCTTGTGGCCTAGTGATGGGGAAAAATGCGTCACGTCATTTGGGTCACCCGGGTTGATCTGGGTTATAGCAACAGTATGACCCTAACCCGACGGGTTGGTCATGCGGGTTATTAGTCATTAAAATGATCAACCCCAACTCGATTTAAAAATTCGGGTCGGGTCGATCACCCGGGTTTGACCCGACCCGTACGGAGCACTAGTCTTTTCTCCTATCACTTCTTTTCGTCTCCCATCACTCCTTTTCGTCTCGCTCCAATCACTCCTCTTCGTCTCTTATCATTTCTTTTCGTCTTCCCATCACTTCTCTTCGTCTTCCCGTCACTTCTTTTTCGTCTCCCACCACTCCTTTTCGTTTCTCATCACTCCTCTTCGTCTCTTATCATTTCTTTTCGTCTTCCATCACTCCTCTTCATCTTCCCATCACTTCTTTTCGTCTCCCATCATCCCTTTTTACCTCCCATGGTCTCCAATCACTCCTTTTCATCTCTCATAATTTCCTATTTCTCCTTTTTGTTTCCTATCACTTCTCATTACTCTTTTTCATCTTCCATTACTTTCCATTACTCCATTGTTGTTTCATTTTTTTATTAGCATCTTTCTCCTTGATCATTGTAATTTACTTATCTTTTTTATTTATTGTTATTGTTTTTTTTATTTGTATCGCTTCATTAAAAATAAATATGGTGATTTTTTTTCTTTAAACTTGTAAATGTGTGACTTAAATTTTAATATTTGCAAATAAAAATAAAATTTCATTAAATAAGATTATTTTGAGTTTAACTGATCAAAAATTAGCTAAGTAAAAAAATCAGCCATCAGCCGATTAATAAATTTACTACATAAAACGCCAGAACTGTCAAATTCTGCATATAAAAATTCTGGAACTATTAGTTCTGGCTTTTTTATATTTATTTGACCTAAATATATTTCGGGTCAACGGGTCAGGAGAGGTATTGAGTAAAATAGGACCGTATGGTATACGTACGTGTGTTTTTTTTTGTTCGTATGTACATTTACAGCTAATCAATTTTTTTATACTAGTTTCTAAAATTTTCGTACTAATTTTCGTACAATCGTACGATCTTGCATCTTTGTATTTTTGTGCAACTTCGAATATTGTTTTTAACAAAATATCTTAATACTAATTATAAAATTAAATGTTAAATTATAAAATTAAAAAAATTCTTTGAAGATAGGCTAATAAATTTTCATTCCTTTAATATATTCAGCTCCATAATAATAAAACTGACCATTAAAATAATAACTAAATTTTATTGATTTATTTATAATTAATTTTTAAAAATATTTTTGCGGGTTAAAAGAAATTTGTGTTATCAAATTACGTGATAAAATCAGTAATATTTTAAATAAGCGATATTAAATCTATTGGTAATGTAAGAACCAATAGATGGATTTTTACCTATGCTGAAAAAACCATAACAATCAAATACGTATTATCAATGACACGACTGATTCGAACTGAGTTTGTAATGGGGCTGAACTATTGATACATGTGATATCACGTATTTTGTTTACCGCTGGTGACACATCCTCCCGCGACGCGTCAAAACTATTGAATCACGTGATAACATCAGTCCAATTTTGTATATATATATCATAGTATTTTTTTTTTTTTTTTTTTTTTTTTTTTTTTTTTTTTTTTTATTAGTTTTGGTTCTACTACTCTTTTAGTAATAAAATAAAATATTTTTTTTTCTTTCTAAATAAAATATTATTATTTCTTTTTTTCAGCGACTTAATATTTCTTGGGTGAAGAATAACTATTATTTGTCGCGTATTCACTAAAGAAATAAACAGGAAATAGTCGAAATAAAATGAAATATTATTTTATTTCAACGACTTAGTTTTTTGGGTGAGAAATACCTATTATTTGCCGAGTCTTCGCTTAGGTATTTTGAGTGAGGAATACCTATTATTTGTCGCGTCTTTACTTAGAAATGAACAGGAAATAATCGAAATAAAATAATCTATTATTTCTTTTCTTTAATTTCAGCGACTTAATTATTCTTGGGTGAGGAATACCTATTATATGTCGAGTCTTCGCTTAGGTTTTTTGGGTGAGGAATACCTATTATTTGTCGTGTCTTCACTTAGAAATGAGCAGGAAATAGTCGAACACTTTTGGGAGCATGAACTGGTTGTTTACAACATTCACGACGATTCGTTTCCATTTGGTGACGCCCTCGTGTGTGCAACCCTTCTCCATTTGGCGAAGCTGGTTGGTAACGCCTTTTCTTTGGGAGTATAGAACTGATTGTTTACAACATCCACGACCTTCGTTTCCTGTTGGTAACGCCCTCGTGTGTGCAACCCTTCTCCATTTGGCGAAGCTGGTTGGTAACTTCAGACTTTGTTAACTCAAAGTTTCTCATGGAATTGGTTTTACAACACCCACGACCTTCGTTTCCTGTGGTAACGCCCTCGTGTGTGCAATCCTTCTCCATTTGGCGAAGCTGGTTGGTAACTTCAGGCCTTGTTTTCCACCGGTGGAGAAGCCGGTTGGTAACTCAAGGTTTCTCATGGAATTGGTTTTACAACATCCACGACCTTCGTTTCCTGTGGTAACGCCCTCGTGTATGCAATCCTTCTCCATTTGGAGAAGCTGGTTGGTAACTCCAGGCCTCCAACTTTCGCCGAATTAGTTTCTATTTTCTGCTTACTAACAATTATTTATTATTTATATTAAGATACTAGGACTTTGGATTCTCTCTTACATCTACGAAATTCCGTCTGTGAAAAATGTTTCTGATTGACCCATCAACTGAGCTTAAATATTAATTGGCTTGATTTTAGCCGATATGGTAATGACTTGCTTTCAAGGGAGGGAGTACTACGGATCCTAGGCCGTTTTACGTCATATTATTTTACTGCTCTCCATAATGATTGGAATTTAAATTAGATGATTTTTATTTTCTTTATATAGTTGTGTTTTAAAGGAATTCAAGAAGTTACGTTTAAACATTTCAAATTTAAAATAAACTAGCGACAAAAAAAAAATATCCATCCACTCAAGTATAATAAAATATGTTTAATTTTAAATAGTTTGTTGATATTGATACGTGTTTTTGTCAACATTAACAATATTGAGTTAGCGTTTCTCACGCGAACTTTTGTTAAAAGGTTTAATTAATAATTGTGTAATTAATTACTTGAAGACACATTGTTCATTCAGTCAATTAGTCAGTTTATTACAGCTCAATGTTTCTCCCACAACGGCTAAGCTAAAAATGATCATCAATTACACCGAAACCCTATTTCACCGAATTCCATTTCGTCGAAGCCATTTATCGAATGGATATTTCGCCAAATGGACATTTTGCTGAATGGAAATTTCGCCGGAATATTATTTATTCCATTTGATTATTTTATTGTTTTTATTAAATATATAAAGAAATACATTTTTTGTCTTGTTGTTTTATAATTTATTAATCATTTTTTACTGAATAAATGTTTTCAGGAAAATAAAGTTATTTATTTATTGCTTTAAAAAAATTAATATCGGTTACTTGAATGTTAAAGTGATAATATCCTGGAAAAAAAAATCCCTAAAAATAATTTAATTTTTATTTTCATTGCGCGATGAATATTTTTTATAAAGTAAAAATATTAATTCTAGTTGTAATTAAATATTCATTCACATTAAATAATTTATAAATAATTATATTATACGTAGCTAATTTAAAATTAAAAAGACTAATTAAATTACCGAAAAATAAACCTAAATTTCTGGGAAATCAAAATATAAATGTTTCAGTAGGTGATAAAACATGGGTCATAAAATATATCTTGGAAGAAGTCTGGCTCACTCACAATAGTAGAGAATTTATCCCAATATTTGAAGCTTAAAAAATATAATAAGAAAGGAAATTACAAATCTATTAAATTTCATTAACCGGAATTGGATTAGATAACTTGCCGATCAAGCGGGTCTTAACTATAAAGAATACGGATCAGCAATTCATTAATTTATACAGCTAATCTAAACGTTACACCATTTTTTAACCAAACTAATTTTTTCAGTTCTTTTTTAATTTTCAATTTTTTTTCTTGAACCGATCTTTTATTTTTGGTTATTTCTTTTTTTCAAATTTCGTCATTTCTCTTTCGAAACACCTTTTTCTTTTCTTTTTTTTCTTTTTTTAAAAATTTTACGTATTTTTTTCTTTTTATTTTGTCTTTTTTCATTAGATTTGGTTTTTTTCCCAAAACCGAAAATTTTTTTTTTTTTTTTATTGAATAATCTATTATTTTGGTCCTTTAAGAAATTATTTGTTTTTTTGATCTTTTCTTTTGACCGATTTCTTTCTTTATCCTTATTCTTTTCCCAAATTTTTCTTTTCTTTTTCTTTTCTTTTCCTTTTCGGTTTCTTTTTCAACCGATTTTTCTCTTGTCCCTCCACAAATTTTTTTTTCAGTTTTCTCATTTTCTCGAATTCTTTATACTATTTCTTTTTTCAGGTTGGCTTTGGCTTTTTTTCCAATCTGAAAAAATTTTTTCACTTTTTCTTTTTTCGGGTTGGCTTTTTTTTTTTCAAAACAAATTTTTCACCATTTAGTTTTGGATCGGGTGATCGGATCGGTGCTGCAGGCGACGGTAAGCACCTTTTTTTTCGTTTCTTTTTTTTTTATTGATAAATTTAGGGATTTTTTTTACTAATACTTTTTACCCTTAATATTTTTTTTTTAACGAAGACTTTATTAGTACGCATTATAATCAAACCCATACAGTATTCACCATACATACATACAGTATGTCAACTAAGTATCTATTTTCTATTAAATTTATATTGAAACCTACACTAAATAAAACCTAGCTAATTTGAAACTTGTAAGTTGTAACTACTAAAATTACTTTATATAAAATTTCATTTCCGGTCCTCTTCCGATCTTTAAAAAAAAATTTTTTCAACCCATTTTTTTTATTTGCTTTTTTTTCAACAATTTTTTTTATTTGTTTTTTTTCAACCCATTTTTTTTATTTGCTTTTTTTTCAACAATTTTTTTTATTTGTGTTTTTTTTTTAAACTGATTTTTTTTTTAATTTGTTCCTTTTTTCTTTTAAAAACATAATTTTTTTGGTTTTTCGACTCATCCTTTCCTTTTTCGGGTTTGTTTTTTCTAAAACCAAAAATTATTTTTCAAATATTTTTAATTTTCCTTTATAATCTATACTATATTTTACACTGGTCGAATGAAGGGCTACCGGACAAATTTCATATAGCCCTATTATAGTTTCGGTTTTAACCTGAATGGCAGCCGAACCGGTTCTTGGCGCAGATCAGGTTTAAATCACATGACTTTCAGGTTAGAACATACCGGGTTAGTATAATATGAATATGCAATCCGATATCAGATATTTCTATTTTTGAGTCTTCTCTGTCAATTTATCGATTCTAAAAAAATAAAATTAAACGCTAATAAGATGTTTCTAAAAGGTATAAAAGGTAAAATTTTGAAGTATATCTTCAAAACTTACCATCAAAGCAAATTCCAAAGACCCAAACCTAATCAAACAAATAAGAATAAAAACGTTAGTCAAAAGTTTCCAAAAAAATAAAAGTTTGGATTATGAGACTTATCAGTTACACCGGTCTCAAAGAAATAAAATAAAAAAACGTTAGTTATATTAAATGATTCCTAAAATAGAAAAAAAGGATTAAGTTTCGAAATTCGAAGAACAAACCTGGAATTCTGAATCTAAAAGAAAAAAGAAACGTTAATATTACGTTTCCTCAAATAATTATTTATTAAGTTATAAGTTTTAAAACTTACCACCCTATTACTCAAGAGAAAATCCAGAGTCCTAAAACTTGATCTATTGGCTCATTCTTCTCCATATCACTTAGAAGATTATTTGCGAATTCCTTTTTATCATTAACACCATCTCTTCTTTACTACAGCCTTTTTCTTTATCGTATCACTTTACTTGAATTCATCCATAATCTCATTCATTACGATTGTAGGGTTCCTTACTTCGCCAATTTATACTGAGACATCCATCGTTCACTGTGATGGAAGAACGATTGATAACGAGAAGAATGGCAGCGAGGTTCAAGGCGAATTCAATATTAGAATGAAAAGGTTTCGTTATAATAAATTTTCAATACGTTATTTTTCTTTTATCAGCATCCTTTCTTAGAATACGTATCTACAAATGGGGACTTTGTAAGTATGATAAAGAATTTCGGCTTATTGAAGAGTAGACACCGAAGAGATGATGGGAGGATAATGGCTATACTAGTTATAACAAAAATCAACGATGTGTGATGACTTTCATCATCATTTAGGTTTACTGGAAGATGCAGGTGAAGGTTCAATTACGATTAAAGAAAAAATTGCGAGTTTCGTCGCTATCAACAACCATACGATCGGTTAAGTTTAAGTTATTACATAAACCATCCTTGCAATGTTTTTCACCTTCTATACCATTTTTTCATCAGACTAGTGATGTCGATGTTACCCAAGAAAACTGGAATACTGAATCCTAGAAAATAAAAGAAAACGTTAACATAACGTTCCCTCAAATAAAAATATATAAGAAACATTTTAAATTTTGAAACTTACCCTCCTGAGCATCATTTCGTTGTTTACTTTATCTACTTCAGCCCATCTTGTTTGTATAAACACAGTATTCTGAAATCTATTGCGGTCAAAAATCCTGGTTTCTAGAAAAAAAGGAAAGTTTAGTAGGTTAGCATACTATACCTTACCAAAAAGAATTTCAAAAAAAAAAAATAAATAAAGTCTACATACTCACGTTCCCAAGAATAAACAAGACGGTCATATACACCTATTTGAAAACTTTTTCAAAAGCTTAGCCGGTCTAACGGTCCAAGAGAGTCTCGAAACTACCAAAAAAATAGAAGGTTAGTATATTCTTATACACTTTCTATTTGAAATTCTTTTTTTCCGAAGCTTACCAGTCCAAAATGGCATAAAGGTCTAAGGAAGTTGAAAGCCATAAAAAATAAATAAATAGAAGGTATTCTATACGCCTTCTATTTAAAAACATTTTTTTTCTAAGCTAACTGGTTTGAAATGGCAGTGCGGAAGCTATAAAGTATATAATATAATGTATTTCAAGTTGTCAGAAAATTATTTTAAAGAAAAAAATACAGTAAAAAGGGTTTTTTAAATAAATAGCGATCCCGATCAATATACTGTACTACGGTAATCAACTACTCTCAGAAGTTAGTAAATAAACTAGCCAGTATTTTTTTTGTTCCAGTACCCACCACAGAACACAGAGCATGTGTTAATTAATAGTATCACGGGATCAATGATCAAGGATCGGAGCATATTATATTTTAATCTAAATTATTTTAGTAATCTCAAGGATGATATTTTTTTTTACACGAGATTATCGTAAATGGTGTAAATCATTGTTAGAATAATGAATGAAAAAAAAAATCAGTTCACCCGATGTATTGATTATAAAAAAAAGCTTATAATATATAGTTCATTATGTAAGCTTATACAAATAGTCTATTATAAATATTAAACTTCTATGTATATTTAATATCATTTGTATATATGAACTATTAAAATATTCTAATTGTTTCGTATGACAAGCCGAGTTGGACTACATTGGGCGGGTGAAAAATGTCCGTACTTGATATTTATCTGTATGTGCTTGATATTTTATCTGTTCATGCAGATGTTTATCTTGATGTTTCTATCCGATCATGCTTAACGTTTTTATCCGTCCGTGCTTTATGTTTTTATCCATCTGTGCTTGATATTTTTGTTCCGTCTGTACTTGATGTTTTTGTCCAACTGTGTTTGATTTAATCCAACTATACTCGATAATTTTATCTTTTAAATATTTAGTTTCTTTGTTAGCACAGGGTGTCGGTCACATGTTTTTTAAGTTTAGGTAGTTTAAAAAAAATTTTTTTTTTTTTTTTATTGGCTTTTTTTTTATAAACAAATTTTGTAGAGAATTTTTATTTTAATATAGGCAATGGCTTTGCTTGATAGAATTTATTTGGGAATTTTTTTAATAAAAAGTTTATTTTTGATAAAATAATTTCGTTAGAAAGTTTTTTTCATTGATATGAACATTTCTGAGCTTTTTTGTTTTTTTTTTTTTGATAGATAATTTCGTTAAAAATTTTGAAAGAAATTTCATTGGAGAATTTTTTTTTTTATAGAATTTTTTTTTTTTTGACATATACAGATATACTGTACTTAATTTGTTGAAACAATTATTTTTAACAGGAGAGTTTTTTTTTTTTTAATAGGAAAGGGATTTTTTTTTGATATAGAAATTCTTTTGAGAATTTTTTTAATAGATGGTAAGAATCTTTGAATTTTTCTTTAATCGGAGATATTTTTTTTTATTTGTTGAAAAATTTTTTATTTTTTTGATGGAGAATTTTGTTTAGAAATCTTAATAGAAAATTTTATTGAAAATAGTTTTTTTTTTAATAAGTGTATCGAGAATTTTGGCTTGAAATCTTTTTTTTAATAAAGAATTTTATTAGAGATCTTTTTTTTTTTATAAAAATTGATTGAAAATTTATTGGAAAATTTTTTATTAAATTTTACAATTTTAATAAATTTTTACTCCTCTTCATTTTCCCATCACTTCTTTTCGTCTCCCATCACTCCTTTTTATCTCCCATCACTCCTCTTCGTCTCCCATCACACCTTTCCATCTCTCATCATCTCCTATTTCTCCTTTTTGTTACCTATCACTTCTCGTTACTCTTTTTTACTCCCTTTCATCGTCTATTACTTTCCATCCATTACTCCATTGTTACTTCATTTTTTATTAGCATCTTTTTTCTTGATCATTGTAATTTACTTATCTTTTTTATTTATTGTCATCAGGAAATTTTTTCAGGTGATATATAGCGATATATATCACTTTATCGATATTTATCACATTATTTATAAAATGTGATATATATCAATAATAATCGCACTCGTCGAGTAGTATCGATATGAATAAATCATCAAATTTAAACCTAAATGATAAATAGCGATATTTAACACAAATATAACAATCGATATTTAACATAAATAATAAACAATTGATATTTAACTTAAACAATAAACATTAAAATTTTACTTAAATGATAAACATCGAAAATTTAATTTTATTTACTTATAATATTGTAATATACAAATAAAATGAAATAAAAATATAATAAATACACATTTTATATCGCAATAAATAGTAATTCCACTCATAATTTTAACCTGAACTCCAAAGGACGGAATTGATGAAATCTACAACTGAAGAAAAGTAAATAGAAACATTAGCAAAAGTTTCTAATTAAATAAATGAAAAATCCAGTTCACAACAGGATGATGTTGCAAAACCAGAATGGCAGAATCCAAAACTTACACACTAAATTTCAGATTTCCAAAGGCTCAGCCGTCTAAAAAAAAAGAGAAGTTAAGCCCGACACCTAAAAAAGAAAAAAAAATCAGTTTTTTTCAAATAAATTTCAAAAAAATATTCTCAAAGCTTCAATTTACTGATCCAAGTTACCAAGGAAGAAACCAGTATCTAAAAAAAAGAAATAAAGTTAACCTGATTTTTTTTCAAAAGAAAAAATTCACAAAAAAAGTTTTGGAGACTCACCTAAGGTCGAAAGTTTTGAAGGCGTCGAAACAAAGAGCCAATACATACCTAAGAAATTAGAATTTTTTATTTTCAAAATAAAAATAAGCTTCAAAAATGAAGCCTTCAAAACTTACTGATTCAAAGTGGTAATGTCAAAGTTGACCTAAAAAAAAAAGAAAAGAAAAATTAAAAATTTAATTTTAAAAAAAAAACAAATAAGTTTCAAAATGAAACTCTCAAGGCCTACCGATCTAAAGTCTAAGACGAAGCTGATATATACATAAAAAAAGAAAATAAATTAGAAATTTTACTTTAAAAAAAAGCCAAAAAAGAGCTAAGAAACTTCTGAAACTTACTGATCTGTAACGAAAGATGAAAGCCAATATCTAAAAAAAAGAAAAAAAAATTAATTTTTTCAAAAGCGTTTCGAAGTTGTAGCTTCGAAACTTACATATCATGCCAAATTCAAAGCCGCGTCCAGTTTTATCTAAAAAAAAAATTATTAAAAAAGACTGATTTACTCGTCCAGACTCGTCTAAAAAAGGAATAAACATTAAACATTCATTAGAAAATGATGTTTCATTAAACAAAATAAATTTAATCAATTACGATTCCCTTACCAAATTAAATTCCACGCGTTTAGCCCTCATTGAAATACAAAATCCATCTACAAAATAAATAAAAAATTTTGAAACATTAATAAATGTTTCGTTACTGTAAAATAAAATAAAAATAGGAAATTAATCACTAAATTCCAAAGCGTTTAAAAAGCCTGCCAGCGGCTGTCTAGAATTTTCCACATGTCCGAAGGTCAAAATGAGATAAACCCTAAAAAAAAGAAAGGCTAGTAAGGCCAAAAAATAATTAAACTACAAAAATTCACTTAAATTCCACAAGAGATCCACTAAAACGAAAATGTTACCTAAAAAATAAATTTGTAACTTTTTTTACTTGGTGAAAGTGGTTAATTTAGGTGAAGGGAAGGATGAAAGAGAAGAGGAAACGAAAGAAAGGGAGAGAGGGAAACGAGAGAGAAGAAGAACGAAAGAAGGGGAAAAGATAAAAACGGAGGAGAGGAGGAAAAAGGGAAGAACGAAAAGGGGAAAAGATAAAAACGGAAGAGAGTGAGGGGGATTTTGTTAAAAAAGTTTAAAAAAGTTTAAAAATAGGTTGAGAAAATGGCACTTAACGAATTTAATAATACTGGTTTATGCATAACATTATTTTAAAAACTTTTTAATTTATGTTATATGAATATTATATGATTGAAATTTGTAAAAAAATCTTTATGAAATTAAAAATTAAAAAAAATTCTAAATATTAAAGTTAAAAATGGAATCAAAAAATACAAAACTAAAGAAAATTATTAAATAAAGTTAAATTTTTAAAAAAATACAATTCTAGAAAACTGAAATTATTAAAATGAAACAAATAAAAAAAAAAGTACTAATGATTAATTTTTATTTTATTACTTTGTAGACGAGCCAGCTTGAGCTTTTTTGAGCCGGCTTGTCAGCCTTGTCAAGCATCAAGCCAATTTATTAAGTATGGCTCAGCTTGCAAGCCGGCTCGGCTCGTGCGGAGCTTTACTAGTATATAAAATTTGCTTAATTTACTATGCTATTTAGGATTCTATCATAATTTTTTTTTAATTTATCTTAATCTTATTAATGTAATTTAATATTTTTTTAATTTTATAAAAAAATATCTCTAATGAAATTCTTTATTAAAAAAAAAAATTTCAAGCCAAAATTCTCGATACTCTTATTAAAAAAAAACTATTTTCAATAAAATTTTCTATTGAGACTTCTAACAAAATTCTCCATCAAAAAACATAAAAAAACTTTTCAAACAATTCTAAAAAAATATCCCCGATTAAGAAAAATTTCTAACGAAAATCTTCCATCAAAAAAGCATTTTTCCTAGTTGATGATTATAATAACCTTCACGGTACGGCAGGCTGTTGGTACGCGAATTCCATCTGCAACATCTATTTCACAAATATCACATATGGCGACCATATTGTTTAATAATATTGAGACAATTCCTATCCCCCATATTTCTCCAAATAATACTTCTATACATAATCCTTATGGAGTTGGTGATACTATTTTAAAGACAACACTTTAGGAGAATTATATGATTTCATTTGCCATAATTACAATTCATTTAAAACCCATTGGATTCAAATACAAGATATTAGTCTTTTGGAATAATTGATAGTACACTCTGACCTTTTTGAAAGATATGGGCGCAAGTTCAGTTTGAGGATTTTTTGATTTAATGTATAGGAGAATATTTGGAATGAAAAAAATGTGTAAAAGACATTTTAAATTATCAAAAAGTGTAGGATATTTTTTGATCTTTTTGATAATTTAGTACCTTCTTCCTTGGATATTTATGCTACTTTTGTTTCGTAGAAAACATTTTGAAGAGTACATTTCTACAGCATTTCGTTTACTATGGATTGTAATGAGAAGATTTAATCGACATAACCTTACTGGCATTTCATTACTGGAAGCAAACACATCATCCCTTTATTGATGCACTAAAGTAATTTAAATAAGTTTGAATATGTTTTAGAAAATTTCCATAGCTTATTACGAAGACATAACAATGCCAAAGTATCAACAGCTGGCGTGATTCTTTACTTCTGGATCATTTTTGGAATGATAATCTATTTACCTCTTCTTTTGCGCCAAAACGTGATTATCTGTATAAAAAAAAAAGATCTTGATAATCTAGTAAAAAAACAGCTCTTTTTCTTCTAGATTATTTTGATGAAATATGAAAAAGTAATGGCCAAGTAAAGAAAAAAATGGATAATAAAAAAACCTACTACTATTTTTCTTACGTAATAGAATCACGATTTTCTACCGGTATATTACCTATTGGATATCATTCAGCAGTACTACCAAGTGACGAAAAGTTCTGTGTCACATTAATTGTGCAAATTTTACAGATGAAAATGGAGAAGAATTAATTTGTGGCCTTGCATATCATGAAGAATGCTTCCAAAAAACTGGGTCTCCGATGTCACCATTACTATTCTTACATAACTACTTTTATTGATGAATTAACACGGTCGTATAGCAATCAGTTGCACATGGATGAAGTTATAAATGATGAATTTGATAT
This sequence comes from Oehlia diaphana, assembly GCA_003833135.1. Classification (NCBI taxonomy): domain Eukaryota; kingdom Fungi; phylum Glomeromycota; class Glomeromycetes; order Glomerales; family Glomeraceae; genus Oehlia; species Oehlia diaphana. The sequence goes on along the minus strand of QZLH01000428.1, from coordinate 22,631 downwards.
AAAGATTGAAAAAAAATTTGAAGATTGTGAACTTGATAATGCAGAAACAATAAATATTCCTAAAACAATTGATATTGAATTAAGCGAAAAAATATTAGGTGTCTTTTGTAAAGTTTGTAAAGTTTGTTATTTAAATTTACACTAATAATTAATTAGCTTTTGCAGAAAATCAGATTTAAATATCTCTGAATAGTATGGAAGATACGTGCCGCATTAGATTTATATCATCCAATAATATATAATTATACAAATTTGCGTTATCAAATTATGTGATAAAATCAGTAATATTTTAAATAAGCGATATTAAATTTATTGGTAATGTAAGAGCCAATAGATGGATTTTACCGGATTTTTACCTATGCTGAAAAAACCATAACAATCAAAACACGTATTATCAGTGACACGACTGATTCTAAGCGCCAATTAGGTAATGGGGCTGAACTATTGATTCATGTGATATCACGTATTTTGTTTACCACTGGTGATACATGACACATCCTACCGCGACGCGATATTTATTGTGATATTTTTAACGAGCACGTGATAATAACATCAGTCCAATTTTGTATATATATCATAGTATTATTCTTTTTCTCTTTCTAAATAAAATATTAGTTTTTTTCTTTTATTTCAGCGACTTAGTTTTTCTTGGGTGAGGAATATCTATTATTTGTCGCGTCTTCACTTAGAAATGAACAGGAAATAGTCGAAATAAAATAAAATATTATAATTTTTCTTTTATTTCAACGACTTAGTTTTTATGAGTGAGAAATACCTATTATTTGTCGAGTCTTCGCTTAGGTTTTTTGGGTGAGGAATACCTATTAATTGTCGCGTCTTCACTTAGAAATGAGCAGGAAATAGTCAAAATAAATAAAATATTATTTCTTTTCTTCAATTTCAGCAACTTATTTTTCTTGTACGAGGAATACCACCTATTATTTGTCGAACCTTCGCTTAGTTTTTTTGGGTGAGGAATACCTATTATTTGTCGTGTCTTCACTTAGAAATGAGCAGGAAATAGTCGAACTCTTGGGAGCATGAACTGGTTGTTTACAACATTCACGACGACCGTTTCCATTTGGTGACGCCCTCATGTGTGCAACCCTTCTCCATTTGGAGAAGCTGGTTGGTAACGCCTTTCTTTGGGAGTATGAAACTGATTGTTTACAACATTCACGACGACCGTTTCCATTTGGTGACGCCCTCGTGTGTGCAACCCTTCTCCATTTGGCGAAGCTGGTTGGTACACCTTTTCCTTGGGAGTATGAAACTGATTGTTTACAACATTCACGACGACCGTTTCCATTTGGTGACGCCCT
>QZLH01000427.1:81531-91709 GCA_003833135.1 Oehlia diaphana | reverse complement strand
GAAGCATAGCACCGCGCTGATTGGTGTCAGAGAGATCCTTTGTCTTGTAAAAATTTACCCTTTCTTGATCATTTGATCTATCTCATGTGATTTCCTTCTTCACATGTGATACCCTTTATTTTATTCCTTTGTTGAGTTCTTTCCTTAATAACTTATCAACTCAACAAAATCCATCACCGTTTGTTCCACAATTTCTGTGTCCAAGTTCAATTCTTGGAGGTGATTTTCTTATTAATTAGTTTATCTTCTTTTTTTCTTCTTATATAGGGAGTTCCAGACGAAAATTACAAATTCGATTTTGGGGAAATATTATTCAACAAGATGTAGGTGAGGTATCTTCATATTTTTATCTCGCCACCTCTCCCAATGCTTTACCTCTCGAACAAGAAATTACTTTTTTTCCGCGTTGCAGGTCTTTCGCAAGACATTACGCAAGGTACTGTATTTTTAAATAACTTTGAGTATCTTTGGTTTGGAACGATGTCAAAAAACTTTCTAACAAAGCTTATTTCATCAAAAGTATTTGAAAGCATAGAGGAAGTATTGAGAAAGGCGGAGTCTCGCTGGACAAAATTGAAAGAAAAAAATCGAACTGGAAGATAATTCCAGTCTCTATTCTGATTCTCTTTTACCAGTCAAAAGAGTATATAGTAAGTGGAAAGGATAAGAGAGAAAGGGAAGAAAGGACCCAACGACCTAAACGTACAGTCCTTCTCCAGACCATACCGATGACTCCCTGGAAGCAGGACTTTTATTTTTTTATTTTTTTTATTGTTAATTTGTTATTAATCTAGCGAGTCAAATTACCCCTTAATTAGTAGTGTAGGGTTTCACAGTATGGACGTTTCGTCAACCGGTGGATCAATTGAAGAGTTAGCTGTGATCAGGATAATACCGACGTGAACGAGAGTAATATCAATGTGATTGGATCAAGATGCGAAGTACGGAACCAAATATTTGTAATCATTCACTACTGGTTCCGTAAGAGCTTTGGTGTATTTTAGGTGCTTTATCTGTTTGTCGATATATTGTATGTTATTCATATATTTTTAAACAAAATTTATTCGATTTATTATCAACTTGGATCAAAGATCGATTATACTTGATTCGTAAGATATCAAAACAATTATATATTTAATGCATTAAAGTGAAGAGAGGTTTAAACAAATTTAACATGTTTTCTTGTATCAATAAATAATATATGGCACAATTATATTATCCCTTCTTTCAATAGAATTTTCGTAACCTGATATTTTGATTGTCAAATACTTCATTTTATATATACTAGTAGAAAGTATAATTATTTTTACTTTGTTTTATTTTGTAACTTGCTTTAAGTATTTTCAATAATCAAATTTTATCATAATTAGTGTATATGATTAATTTATCATTTGCTATTGCTACAATTTAAAGACTATTAAAGATATAATGCTACAACTTACGACGCAGTAATTTGTCTATGATATATTTGTTCATTGTATTAATCCACGTACTGTACGCTTGGTATGTATTTCGCCCCCTATATTTTACATGTTCGCTCGGGTAAAAATATTCGTCAAAGATTGGTATTCTCTATTAAAAGTAGACTATTAGACTTGTTATGATCGATATAAAACCATTGGTCTACAAGGATTGATATCAATATAAAATCTTATTATTTTAATACATTTATTATGTTCTAGTAATTAGTCATATCAGTTATTATGTAAAGAACGTTTATATATTCTAAATCAAAAGAAACGAGGCAGTAAGTTGCATAATTTTATAATTTTAACCTCGTAGAAATAATTGATTCATCCAATAATTGAAGTACAATAATATATTTGTAATTGAGTAATTACGTAAAACTAAGAGATAGAATGAAACATTTGTTGGCATGTAAAATATAAAATATGTAACTATAACGAGTCGGTCGCATTACCGAGCAGCAATATCAAACATTAGATTCTAAGTATAAAATAAACACAAATTTAACATTATTATTTATTACTAAGACAACTTATTGAAAAAAATAACAAGCAAAAAAATGTACTTTAATCCCATTACAATCTTTTACAGAAATTTCTCTAATAATGCAACAAGTCAATTTTGTGAAATTCAATTTCATTTAAGTAATTTTTTTTAGGACAAATTAAAGAACAATAAATCTCAGTCTAAGTATCCTGCAATAAAAAAAACCATTGCGGGCACGTTAACGACTCACAATAAATATTTTTATGATGAATAAACATAATATTTGATTTATAATTAAGGGGATAAAACCTAAGCCTAACTTTTAAATTAATAAGTAAAAAACTAAAAATTAAAAAAGATTCTTAATTTATTTTACATGAACTATGTTTCTTCCTAATCTTAAATCTTTTTAATTTATTTTGGGCATTTCTATTTCCTTGTTCAGCAGATTTTTTATACCAATGATATGCTTTGTCCATATCTTTATCTATTCCGTCTCCAATTTCAAACATGTAAGCAAGACGGAATTGAGCTATATCATATCCTAAATTTGCAGCCTTTTGATATAATTCAAATGCTTTATGTTCACTAATATCAGTACCAATTCCATATTGATAACAAAATGCTAAATTACCCATTCCAGGCATACTTCCTAGATTTGCTGCTTTTCGATACAATTCAAATGCCTTTTCCCTATCCATACTAGTTCCAATTTCATTATCATAACAATTTCCCAATTGTGCTATTCCTCCTGGATATTCTCCTTCAGCTGATCGTTTAAATAATTCAAATGCTTTGTTATAATCTATATTAACACCAATCCCATATAAATAACAATTTCCAAGATCATATTGAGCTATATTATTTCCTAAATTTGCTGCTTTTTGAAATAATTCTATTGCCTTATGTTTATTAACGTTAGTTCCGATTCCAGAATAGTAAAAATTACCTAGTAAATCAATATAATTTGAATTTTGTTGATTATTTAATAACCAACTAAAAATTTCTTGTGGTGTTGTATTTTGTTCTTCAAGATAACTAAGAATTTCTTGCTTTTCATTACTACGTATATTAAGGATATCTTCAATTATTTTATCAACTATTACACTATAATTTTTATTCTCATCAATTTTATTTGTTTGATCATTTGATGGCATTAATGATAACATTTCTTTTGTATTCATTGTACCAAATTCTTGTATCATCTGTGATAATTCTCCATGAAATGAATTGTACGTATTATTTTTAAGTACTTCGGCAGTATTTGTATTTAGCAGATGTTTACTTGGTCGAACAGATGTATTAGGATCTTTTGCAATAATTGCTTTCAATTCGGAAACAACTTGTTTAATAGGTGGACGATTGTCGGGTTCACCATTCCAACAATCTAAAAGAAAAATAAACTTTAGTTAAAGTAATATTATCGCAATTTATAAATAAATTTATATTTACATTTACCTGTATAAATATTCATATAATTTTCGGGTGTGTGAGGAACAGGGCTTTCTCTAAGACCTTGTAAAATTTCTATGGCCAAACTTTGATCATATGGTTTATCATGAAAAGGTGGATGACCGCTGGATATTTCCCATAAGAGAATACCAATACTGTAAACGTCACTCTTTTCATCTAATGAGTATGATTGTTGATTGTCATTATTTTTTTGATTAACCAATACTTTTGGGTCAACATAAGGAATCACTCCAAACAATCTTTCTTGATAATTAGTCGTTTCTTCAATCCTTCTTGATAATCCAAAATCAGCCAGTTTGATAGTGTTTTGATGGACTAGTACATTATTGGAGTGCTAATATTCAATGTAAATAAATAAATAATTAATTAACGTACTTATGGCAAATAAAATATAAATAATTTACCAAATCTCTATGCACAATCCCTTCATCGTGTAAACATGATACCGCATGAGTCAATTGGAACGCCAGTTTTAACCTTTCATTCCAAGGGAGATTATCAATATTCTCTTTTAAATAATCTCGAAGAGTGCCACTATCGGCATATTCCATAACTAATAAATATTTTTTTGGACTATCGTTTTGAATTTCTTAAAAAAAAAAAAAGAAAAAAATTATTTTAAAAATTTCGTTAGCTAATTATAATAATATGATATTAAAATGTTATCATACCTTGATCAGGAGTTGTAATACCACAAAAACGAATAACATTCTCATGGAAATCAACTTCGCGTTGAAGTCTAAGCTAAATTATAAAGAATATTAAATAAGAATGTAACGCCGTATATTATATAGACAAGTATACTTTTTATATGTGTATAGATAAATTATAATTACCTCGTTGACAATTTCTTTTACTGTAGCATTGTTGAGATTAAAAAAAGATTTTAATGCAAAAAATTTATCAGAATTTTTCCAATTTGCGCGATAGACTTTTCCGAAACCTCCGGAACCAATTTCTTGAATATCGTTAAAATGTTTAAATTCGTAATGCTTAAAATAATGTTTTGTAATAGCCTCATCAATCCAATTAATCCATTCATTTGAATTCTCGGTAGTATTTAATTCGATATTATTAGACATTATTGAGTTTTGTAAAAATTTTAATATTTTTTCAAAAAGAAAGAGGAAAGAGAAGAAAAGAAATTTCCAACCGTATTACATACATTGAATGTCTATTTATGTAACTGACGATCAATTAACAGTACACAAATGTAATATGAAACTAACACAGAATTTTGGACCGCACACATATATATTTTTTGTTTTAAGCCCGCGTTTCGTTGATCACTGCTGCAAAAAGGTGACTATCATATTCTTAATATGGTTAATATGGTATAGTAAAGTTTGCCGGTCTATTAATCGGTTAAGATGGTTAAAGCTAAGGGTAATTTAACCGTTTTACCGGCTAAGTTGTCGTCAAAATTGTTTTAAAAACATCGATAACTTTATATTCAGCTATTTTATATAATAAAACTACCCTCCAAATTATCAAGTGTAAAAAACTTTGAGTTAAAATTAGTAAGATTTGGATTTTCGTGGTACATAGTAAATTCCGGTCAATTGTCAATGCCGGCTAGAATTAATGTTTAACCGGCTAATTAACCTGTTAACCGGTTAAAGGATCGGGCAATCTTTTGGACCGGATCCAAACTTTAATCCATATTTATCATTATTTTTGCAAAAATCTTTTCTGGTATTGGAAAGTAAAATTAATTGCATATTAAACTATAGTTCATATATACATGTTGCTGAAACTCAGTAATTTCGGCATAATTTCAGGTTTCGGTTTCGGTCAGCCATTCCCGAAACTGAAAACGCCAAAAGTCGAGATTCAGGCCGAAATTGTCTGACCATTATGAATTTAGTGTAACATTTGTGTAATACAAAATTCCATCGCAGGCATGAATAGCAGTGGCTAAACTTTTATCCTGCGTCACGTGATTATGATTCTGGCCGGCACCACAAATTTGGCCAGAATTACCAAATAATTTCGGCCATGTGCTTAAATTTCGGCCAGAGTTTCGCTTCGGATTTCGAACCTTTCGGATTCAGCTATATTTTCGGCTACATGTATAGTTCATAACATATAAGGAATGTATTTAACAAAATTTACGAAAAATTATATAGTATTTAAATGTTAATAATAAATTACGATTTATGTTTTATTTCTTATAATATAATGCACAACGTTTTAAGATGACAAGAAATGAACTCTGTTTAATTTTCTTTAAGATATTACTAAGTGAATTCTATTTCAGATTTCAATTTACGTCAGCCCCAATAGGATAGTCTCAGTAATTCTGGTAGTTTCACATTTTTTACCTTTATCGTACTTGAAAAAAATTAGGATTAGAAGAACCAAGAGAATCAAGTAAAAATTTACGAGACCGTCTGACTAATCCGTGACAGGTTAATTTAATTTTTTTTTTCATTCAAGTTCTGAATAATACGAATAATTTACAAACACAAAATCCGAAATTGATATATTTTTAGAATGTAATAATTATTAGTGATGCATTTTGTAATTTCGAAAGTAGAATTTGCTGAACTTGCTGAACTTGCTGAACTTTTAAAAAATTAAATTTATCATTCCAAGTAAGTTGTTGTACAGTATCACCAACAGGTACCAGCATATTCTATTTGAATATTTTTTTTATTACTATTTTTAAAAAAAAAATTCATAAATTAGATATTAATTACCATATTAAATGTAGTATATAATGAAAATTCAATATAAATAGTTATTGTTATATGAATAATTTCTTAAATTGTAGTGATATTTCATTAGAAAGATCTTAACTTATTAAGATTCTGAAATAAGCGTGTCCAGCTAAACACGACGGATGGCAAGTAGTTGTTAGATTGGGACATTGGGTTTACTAATATTTGTATGTGATATAAAATAAGCGTGCCTAAATTATAATAAATTTTATCCGTTAATTATATTTAATTTATTAGTGATTTTTTATCAGCTAGCAAATTTAACTACGTGTATTATTCAATATCGGCAATGAAATTTACACGATTATATAGATGATTTTTTTTATAGTCGCCAAAACTCAAGAAATTATTAATAAAGGGAATGACGCTATTACTACTTTATATCATTACCCGCAAATAACATAATAGCTGATAAACAAATTTTACTATGTTTATTCTCATAGGTGGTTTTTTGCTTAGTTCGGATAATTAACAAATTTTAAAATGTAATTTGATAATTCCACACATGTATCATTTGTGAAAACCAATTTATTTACTTTCTCCCTTACAACTGTGTGTTATCATCCATGTGACCGTTGTTGAATATTTCAATAATATTAAAGTTTCACTCACAAATCCAAACGTACACTAAAGATACCAGCTTATTTAAAAATTACATTAAAATTTGTTTATTCCTCATGTGAAAGAAAATAATTTAAATAATTTGCTTGTAGAAAGAAAAAAGGCCGAGATTAAAAAAAAACAATGAAATTTTCTACGTAATATTATTAATTAATTATTTTGGGTATATTTAAAATTCATCATAGAAGCTTATAGGAGTTAAAAATAAACGTCATTCTCTTTTTAATCGTTATTAAAAAAATAAATTTTTTATGTCTATTTAGATGGAAACTACAATTTTGATAAATTTGTTGTAATATTTTGTTATTCCATATTATTTATTTATGATAATTGTAATTATTCAAGATAAACATTTAATCACTTGTTCTCAGAAATTTATAAATTTGGATACTAGCAGAAAATGTATGAAATTATAGAACAAGTGGATATTGATATATATTTATTTTTAAAAAAGAACATAAAATAATATTCTTTGATTTAGTTATCAAGGTCAAGAATAATTTCTTTAGGACAAGAAATAATATTAATTTTTAAAGTCGAAAAGTAGTAAATATGATCGTCCTTGCACTAACTCACTAACTGCAAATTTCTTTTTTAGCAACCATGTCTAACAGTGCACCATTTGTCCGCAAATGGTCTGATGCTCATGCATTCTGAACCACAGTACTTTAATACCAAGGAGGATCTTGAAAAGCACGCCTTTCGTGATCACGTAAAGTCAACTGAATTATCGTAAGCTTTGAGAAGAGTCCTTTGGTTCCTTTAACTTTCTCTAAGTTTTCTTCTTATGACAGATCTTTTATTCGAGTTTATCGATGTATCTGGGAAGGTTGTTAAGAGCAACTGAGTAATATTACTAAGCTAGAAGGTATGAAAAAAAATATTTCAAGTACTAAAACAATTATAATAAACTAATAATCACATTCTCGCAGTGCATTTATGGGATCACACTAAATAGAGGCCATTTAAGGTGGGTTAAAACCTGTTTTTGCCTGGATTGATCACGTTGAATTTATTTTTTTTTGTGTTTAGTGCCCAATCTGGGATCATTCGCATCGACCATCACTTAATTTACCGCCGTAATGATAGCGCTATGGATTACACAGGAGCGAATGATATGACGAAACATGAAAATGGTACTTTCTACCTCATTATTCATTTTATTATATTAAAATTAAAATCCTAAGATATGTTTTATGTATTTTCTTTGAAATTATCTTGATAACGTGATGATAATCGTTATTATGGTAAAAGCAATGATGAAATTATATGGGAAACACTTTGTAGCTATAATGATCCGAAGAAAGCTGTAGTGGAATTTAATGCTAATATCATGATGAAGGTAATGATTTTCATTTTTATTACATCCTTGGATTAAATATAATATTTTTTTTTTTTTTTGCTTCAATTCTTTCCGCAACGCTGTAATGCAACTCTTAATACTAGAATTGAGTGACTGATTTTTAAATGATGATTTTGCCTTAAAACTATGAAAAACTATGACTTTGAGCAAGATAATTTTTTTCGATATAATTAATAAAATTGGTCTATACATTTTTCGACTGCAATTTTGCACTTCAACGACATCTTTTTACTTTGCTATTTCCAAACGTTTGAGTGCTATATCTTTAGTATATGGAATAATTTTATTCCACTCGTCTTTATGAACTATAGCATTTCGGCGTGCATTTCGGCGTTTTTTATAAAGATCAATACTTAATAATTCATTCCTCTGCTTTTTTATGCATTCTTTAGTTTTATATTCAATTTTATCCTTGAATAATTTCTTAATATCATTGAATTGATCTTCTTCGTCCAAACCTTCACTAAATCTCATTAATAAGCAATCGTAAAAGAAAAATTACTTTCAACCTAAAGGACAAAAAAGCGGTTGAGGATGTTAAGAAATGGCCTGAAAAAATTATGCTATTAATTTCTCATAAATAAAAATGCTTTAGTAAAAGCTACCCAATTTTTTACGGCTACTGATAGAGTTATCCTTCAATAACACCAAATAAAGTTTTAATATTTCGTTGGTTGTAATTGAATAAATATATTATAAATATAATATTTACGAGAGTAGTCTATTAGTAAATAGAAGAGCGCAACTTATCTTTTCTAAAATAAACTTCACAATAAAAGGCAAGACGTAAATCAAAGAAATAATAAAGGAGAAAGGAAAAGTCCTATGACAAGTTTAAAATTTTTGACAATCAACAGTGCATGGATCACCGTTCTGATCAAAAATCTTGGGATAAAATATGGATTAAATAATTTCATATCTGATATACATTTTGTCCCAGATAAGTCTAGGGTTTAATCCCAGACTTTTGGCTGGTTCAATATTTACATTTACACATATTATAAAAATAAGTCCGCGTTATGATGTCTAAATTATATGCTCAAACATCCGTATAAATAATGAATTGTATAATATGAAACATTAGGAAACTTGCTGTCGAGGTCGTGTGCACGTTCCGTCATTTTGATGCTGATAGGAATTTTTTTGTGGAAAAAGTTCAGCAAGTTTTTATTATTATTAGGGAGGCTATTAGTTATGTCATGGGCCCCTTTTTTAAATTATTTTTTTTTGATCTCTTCGGTTTTGTCTTAAATTCGGATTTTTTTAAATTATATTTTTTTCTTTCCGGTTCTTTTAAAGCCTTTTTTTAATAATATTTTTTGCGGTTTTAAACTGGATTTTCAATAAATTTAATTTTTTTTCTATTTCTTTTGTTTTTGTTCTTTTCCCTTTTAGGCTTGGCGAATTGATGCTGTAGTCACCTACATCTTGTTGAATAATATTTTCCCAACTACAATAGTACCTTTTAACTACCCTTTTTTTAGATAGTTTATTTTTACCGAATAGTACTATTGTTGCTCTTTATTGGTCATAATATCGAACAGGGTTCCTTTTATAACAAGTGAACTTCAGCGGTTATTAATATCGCTAATTGACTTTTTTTGCTTTAAAAAATTGACCCAAATAATAGGGTCCGGTTTTCTTACTAGTGATAGCTGTTCTGCTGTAAAGCTGCTATATTTTCTTTGAATGTATTATAGTTTTACTTAGACTGCTGCCTGCTTGACATATAATAAAATCCCTGAAAGAAAAAGAAAAAATAATGTTAAAAATTTTGCAAAAAAATAAATAAAGAATTTTTTTATACCTAAAATCTAATTTGTAATTTTCGTCTGGAACTCCCTATATAAGAAAAAAAGAAGATAAACTAATTAATAAGAAAATCACCTCCAAGAATTGAACTTGGACACAGAAATTGTGGAACCAACGGTGATGGATTTTGTTGAGTTGATAAGTTATTAAGGAAAGAACTCAACAAAGGAATAAAATAAAGGGTATCACATGTGAAGAAGGAAATCACATGAGATAGATCAAATGATCAAGAA
>QZLH01000427.1:53160-81142 GCA_003833135.1 Oehlia diaphana | reverse complement strand
AAAGGGTAAATTTTTACAAGACAAAGGATCTCTCTGACACCAATCAGCGCGGTGCTATGCTTCATGGGCGATGCAAACGATCCCCTTGTAAAAATTATCTATCTAAGAATGGTCAAGTAATCCCAAGTTGACCAAAGGGGAAAGATTACGTCTCCATGCTATATTTGGTAAGCAATGGGCCAAGCTACGTAATATAAAATTATTTAATTAAATTATTGAGAAATTAAAAGGATAATAATATTTACTAAATAGATTACTCTATAAAGTAAAGAAAAAGAAAAGATGAGAATATGAATTATACAGTTAAGTAAATAAAGAATTGATAATAATATATACAATAAATAAAGAAGATTTGATAATAATATAGATAATAATAAATGTTCAAAAGAATGAAATGTATTAGAGAAATGAAGAGTAGGGAGATGGGAAAGAGAAAAGATTGTATTGCACATGAATTTCAATAAGCGAAAATTTAAGACAATTGTATTATTGAGAATGTTGGTATATATGAGGAGAATTATAAAAAGAATGTAAAAAAATCCGGTAAGTAATGGTAAATAATGCTGAGATGTTTCAATGATAGGAATGATAGGTTGAGGGTGATTGTAACATTTATTGATTGGAAATTCATTTAGAATAGTATTAACAATATTTGGACACAAATGATAAGACATTTTGTAATTACAAGTTAAAAATTTGAATTGAAATTTAGGTGTGATTGATAAAAGTTTGTAAGTTTTGTAAGATTTGAAAAATAATATATTGAAATTTGGTTTTTGATTTTTTCCTTGAGGAAATTAAGGGTATTTATATATTTTTTAAAACCCTTTGGATACATAGATACATAGTGACTAATAATAAAATAGATAAAAAAAAATCAAGATTATCTATGAGTCACAATTAATTTATAAGTTATTTAACCTAAACTAGTAATATTAATTGATTTAATGATGACTAATATGTATAATTGTGGCTTATAGTACATAGTTAATATGATTTACTCCCTATAAACCATATAATTAAAGATTATATGATATTGTGTAATATTCCCATATTATTAAAGCTTTTATTATTGTTAAAATAAATTTATTAAAATTTTTATTCAAGCTAAATTTATTTTTGATAGTTTAGCGATAGTTTTAGTATAAAGTTTTTATCGTATGTATACATTACCGAAAAAATTACCGAAAAAATAAGTTCAGCTCTTGAGTGTACTAGTGTAGTGTACTTGAAAGCCTTAAATAAATTAAACATGCGTAATATACATAACAAAAATGAAATTTCGATAGTTACACAAGATCTTAGAATCTAATATTCCCTAATTTGGATTTGAAGTGTGTACTATGCTTATGTTTCGGACAATAATGAAATCTATCTATAAAGTTATATGGAAAATTTGCAGGTGTAAGTATACTGATTATAATATACTGCGTATTGATAAAATATGTCAGTTTGCATTATTACTCATATAAAGTCAACGATATTACAGTATCTAATCTCTAATCTCATAAGATCAATTTTTATTGTATATAAGATATGAAATTATTTTGATATTATGTTATTATGACGTAAAGAGACATAAGGTATAATGTAACGATACAAAGTTTCTTTGGATCTACTCAGGTGGAATATGAAAGCAAAATGTTTTTTTTGATTTTAGAAACTGTTTGTTATTGAAATGATTAAAATACGCAGTAATAATTAAATAGAAAATTATTTACTATAATCTTTATTTAGGGTAGTAGGAAGTTATAACCATAAAGGTAATAATGGGTAATTTGTTGTAACTTTGTTTATTTTGATCATAATCTGATAATCGAATTTTATACGTTAACTGAAATTGAAATTTCAATTTCTTAAATTTCATATATCTTATTATATCTTGAATTTAAAGATCAGCTAGATTTCAATTTCAGTTGCAACATCCACAAATTTTTCATAGTGCGCATTACTGTATTATCCTTCGCTTCGGACAATTACTATATCAGGTATTAAATATCATTTTTTCCTCAAAAAAAAAAAAAAAAAAAATGTAAAAAATGTAAAAAAACTAAAAAGTCATCTGTGGTATTTTTTTTTTTTACTCAAAATATTCTAAATGATCTACAGGCTACTTTTCATGCACGATTACGTCTTGGTAATACCTAAATCCAAACTTTAAATTAAACCTAAATTAATTTCTATAACATTCCATAATAAAAAATTTCTACAAATTCAAACAATGTCAAGACCTATTATACCAATAACTGTTACTGAAGATTCAAATAATGAATGGATTAATTGGATTGAAGAAGCTATTACAAAAAATTATTTTAAATTTTACGAATATAATCATTTTAATAATATTGAAGAAATTGGTTCTGGAAGCTTCGGGAAAGTCTACCGTGCTAACTGGAAAAATTCTCCTAGTTATTTAGCATTGAAAACTTTTTTTAATTTCAATAATATCACAATTAAAGAAGTTGTTAATGAGGTAATAAACAATATAATATGCATGCAATATAACTTTTCTTTATTATGACTTTTAATTAAAAATTTACTTACGAATTAGCTTAGACTTCAGCGTGAAGTGGATTTCCATGAAATATTATTCGTTTCTTTGGCATTACAACACGTATGATAAATTTTATAATAATAATGATATTAAATTTCATAAATTTAAAATAATTTTTTTTTTTAATAAGAAAATCAAAATGATAGCTCCATAAAATATTGGTTAGTAATGGAATACGCTGATAGTGGTACTCTTCGAGAGTATTTGAAAGAACATTTTCATAATCTTACTTGGGAAAATAAACTTAACCTAGCATTTCAGCTAGCTCATACTGTATTATGCTTACACGACGAAGGAATTGTTCATCGTGATCTGGTAATTCATTTACATTTTATCATTTAATATTATATTATAAAGACATATTAATTAATCGATTTATTTGACATTTTTTATATTAAATAGCACTCAAAAAATGTATTAATCCATCAAAATGTCATAAAGTTGGCTGATTTTGGTTTATCAAAAAGGATTGATGAAGCATATAAATCACGATCGGACTTATTTGGTGTAGTTCCATATATTGATCCAAAAAAATTCAGTTTTCAACGATATTCTTTAAATAAAACGAGTGATATTTATAGCATTGGTGTACTTCTTTGGGAAATATCAAGTGGTCAGCCACCCTTTAAGGGAATGTCATCTTATAGTTTAATTGTACAAATTTCACAAGGACTTAGAGAAACGCCACTTCCTGACACACCTACCTCTTACATTAACCTTTATACTGGTAAATAGCATGATTTGAATGTTATGAAGATATCATTATTTATTTTAATATAACCAACTTTTTTTTTTGAATGTTGGAATTATGAGCCAGACAATCGACCAACTATCATTCAGGTAGTCGATAAATTAAAAACATTAAAAATTGGTCAGGCTAAGATTAATTTTAATATAGTGATTGATGAGTTAGTTGATCTTTATGAAAAAGTAGATGATGAAGTATTTGAACAGAATCTTTTTAATTATCTCAATAATTATAATATGACATTACAAGAAATTTATAATTGGTTATTGAGTGATCAAAATAATTCCAATTCTATTTATTTGCTTGGAGTATTTAATTATTTTGGAATTGGAAATTGTATTGACAATAATAAGGCATTTGAATTGTATCAAAAATCAGCAAATTTAGGAAATACATATGGATTAATTAATTTAGGAATATGTTATGCAAAGGGAATTGGAACTAGCATTGACAATAATAAGGCATTTAAATTGTATCAGAAGGCTGCAAATTTAGGAAATATGTCTGGAATAAATAATTTAGGAAATTGCTACAAGGATGGAATTGGAACTAACATTGATAGCGAAAAGGCATTTGAATTGTATCAAAAAGCTGCTAATTTAGGAAATGCATGTGGATTAAAGAATTTAGGAGATTGTTATAAAAAGGGAATTGGAACTAGCATTGATTATCAAAGGGCATTTGAATTATATCAAAAAGCTGCAAATTTAGGAAATGCATGTGGATTAAAGAATTTAGGAGATTGTTATCATAACGGAATTGGTACTAGCATTGATTATCAAAAGGAATTTGAATTGTATCAGAAGGCTGCAAATTTAGGAAATATGCATGGGATAAATAATTTAGGACATTGTTATCATAACGGAATTGGAACTAGCATTGATTATCAAAAGGCTTTTGAATTGTATCAAAAAGCTGCAAATTTAGGAAATGAATATGGATTAATTAATTTAGGAGATTGTTATCAAAAGGGAATTGTAACTAGCATTGATTATCAAAAGGCATTTGAATCATATCAAAAATCAGCAAATTTAAGGGATTCATATGGATTAAATTGTTTAGGAAAATGTTATAAAAAGGGAATTGGAACTGATATTGACAATAATAAGGCATTTGAATTGTATCAAAAATCAGCAAATTTAGGAAATGCACATGGATTAAAGAATTTAGGAATTGTTATAAAAAGGGAATTGGAACTAGTATTGATTATCAAAAGGCATTTGAATTGTATCAAAAATCAGCAAATTTAGGAAATGCATATGGATTAAGTAATTTAGGAAAATGTTATAAAAGAGGAATTGGAACTGATATTGACAATCAAAAAGCATTTGAATTATATCAAAAGGCTGCGAATTTAGGATATAAATCTGCTCAATATAACGTTGCTTTAATGTATGAAAATGGAAAAGGAATTGTTAAAAGCATAGATTTAGCGATTTATTGGTATAATAAATCTGCTGAACAAGGAAATCAATATGCTCAGATTCAACTAAAAAAACTTATTAAAGAATAAAGAATAATTCATTTAAGGCAAATTAAAAATTTTTTTATTTGAGTCTTTAGATATTAGGCGAAGCAAGGTTATAAATTCGGTTTTCATATCCCAGCCGGGTTGATAAATCACAAATCCAAAATTTTTATTTTTTTTTACATTAAGACAATTGGCCAATAACAATAGTTTATATTTTATAATATCACGTGATAACCGCGTGTATTACAGAAATCAATATCATAAATTGAGAGAGACACATTGAAGAAAATTCTCATTCTGATAAATGAAAAAAAAAGCTTAGCAATTTATTTATTTTATTTAATATTTTAAAAATTTAATTATGATATCATTTAACCCAAACTTTTAACATATAAAATTATTATAGACCGGATAGCTAAATTTTATTGGATAAAAATTTTTGAATTTAAAATAAAAATCCGGGCGGCCGAGTCAAAGATGGCAAATTGTGATATGAAAACCGAATTTATAATTTTGTGTCGCCTAATTTCAACATTGTTAACTTTGTGAAATTTTTTAAATAATTTTTTTTTTCCAATAAAAAATCAAGATTACAATTCAAGAAAATATTGATTAGTAATGGAATACACTGATAGTGGATACTTTTAAAAGAGTATATGAAGGAACATTTTCATAATCTTACCAGATAATAAATTGAATCTGGCACTTCAGCTATCTTATGCTGTATTATGCTTACATTATGAAGGAATTATTCATCGTGATTTGGTAATTTACATTTAACACTTTATATTGTGTTATGGCTATTAGTAATTAATCGACTTGCATTTTAATATTTAATAAAAAATGTATTAATTCATCAAAATAATATTAAGTTGTCTGATTTTGGGTTATCAAAGAGGATTGATGAAGCATATAAATCACGATAAGTGTAATTCTATATATCAATCCAAAAATTTAATTTTCAATTATAGTATTGGTGTACTCCTGTGGATGACGCCGACGGTGGCATTCTAAGAAGTTATTTAAAAAAACATTTCAATAACCTCACTTGGAATGATAAGTTAACTCTGGCGTTTCAATTACTGTAGTTCATGCTGTGTATTTCTTACATGATGAAGGAATAATACTTTGTGGTTTGGTAATACTTATTTAAGTTTTACTATAAAATAATAAACTTGTACACGTGATCTAAGTATTTATTTATTACGTTAATTAATGTATTAGTCCATCAAAACGCCATCAAACTAGCAGGTTTTGGATTGTTAAAAAGGATTGAAGAGCCTCTATCAAATTTTATTAAATTTGAAATAGTTAACGAAGAAATAAACAAGATTGTAATTATCTTTGACATAACCAGAAAAAAATTTTCTTTTTTGGTGTAAATTTTATATTCTTGGATTCACGTTACAGCTAGTTTACGTACATTATAAATGTTTTCTATGCGGATTTTTTTTTTAAAAAAAGACAGTAAAATAAAATGATTCGTTGTAGTTCCATCCTTTCGTACACTACCAATATTATAATAAATAATATTATTGTTAAGTCGATTAAAATAACTTCTTATATTGATCCACAAGTGTTCAAAACTGGAAATACTCATTAAACGAAAAAGAGTAATGTTACAGCATTGGCTTACTCTTATGGGAAATATCTAGTGGACGGCCACCTTTTTGTAATGGACCACACGACTTTTGTTTAGATAAAAAATTTTACAAGGTCTTCGAGAAAATATTATCCCTGATACGCCTAAAGAATATATAAAAATTTATAAAGGTCCAACTATTTAACAAGTAGTTGTTGAATTAGAATCATTATTAATATTAATATAGATGATACAGATGGTGAATATATTATTGGCTTAGCTGATGGAGAAGACAATGAAGAAGGCGAAGATTTCGAGAAGATAATGACGATGGATCTTGTGAGGAAGATGACTTTGATTTAAGAGTGGAAGAGAGCGATAACTACAATAATCATGAGACTGATTGTACGAAGAAGAGAATTATAATTAAAGCAAAAAACAAACGTTATTGAAATTAATTTAATAATTAAAAGTTTAAATTTTTATTTAAAAATTTCTGTATTTTTATTATTTAAAACCAATTTTAGAATGTATACAAAAGATAATTTTAACTTAAACATAGGTTTTAACAAACTATTATATAAACTTTAATATAGCTTTTAATAATTGTAACAACTAAGTTAAACTAAAATAATAAAAAAACAATTCTAACATTTGGTTTCAGAAGTCGGTTTAAAATTTGAGAAATAAATTTTTTCAAATTCTCAAAAATGGAAGTTCAAAAATTCGCTGCGTTACTTCTTGGAATTCTCATTCCTATGTATTGATGATTTGATTCAAGCGGCTACACCGTAGACCTTATACTTTATTATCTTGTAATATGGAGCTTCCGTTAAATTAGGTTTTTAATATTCGTTTATGTAAATTAGATATGATATTAGAATATAAATTACATATATGTAAATAGATTCGACTAGAGTAGAAGTCAAAATTTTTAAAAATCATTAAAAATTTTATTCATCAACGAGCAAATTCAAAAAATTTGCTGCGGAAGCACATGCGGGACCCAAGAAGAGATCGACACATACTAATTTTTCGTAATCAAGGTAAGGAGATAAACTTACCATTAAAATTTAACCAATCAGTGTGTACTAAAAATACACGTGACTTATATATGTGATTAGCTGGTAGCAAATAGGAAAAAAGTTTAAATCAGGCGACCGAAGGGAGCTGGGCTCAAATTACTACCGTAATTTGAGCCTCTATTCTAAATATTAAATAAAGACTTTAAGATGCAACCAAAGGATCATTTATTAAAAGCAAATGGATAATATAATTTTATTATTAACAATTATTAAAGTACAAGTAAAAAACGTAACTTCTGTCTTTTATAAGCTAATATTACCATTATAACTCAATAGTACAAGTTTTCGCATAATGACCTATCCCATGACATTTTTACAAGTTGCTTTTCGTTTAGATGATTTACTTTCTTGATCTTCATAAGTATCTCGCAATATTGCACCTGTTATATTAGTTTTATCTGATAAAGCAGTACTACGCACATTATTCTCAACAGCGGATTTAATTCTTTTATGTGCTACTCGACCTTTTATGCCTCTTAAATTCTAGTGGGAGGACATCTTCAGTATGATTCAAATTATCATTGCTATGGAATTGAAACAAAACTTCGTCTCTCTTTATTGAGCAAGCTGTTTATTAACAATCCATGATTTATAGTATTGTAAAGACTAAAATCCTCATCATTCATAGCTTTTTTAAGTGCTTCTTTAAAAATTCCAGAGATTTTCCCATATAGATCTCTAATTCGCCTTGCTTTTACCTTTACCTTTTCTTCATCATTAAAATCACCACGAATTTGAAAACTATACCATTTGTTACAAAATTATTTTCCATTATACGATCTCCTTGCGTTGTTATAAAAGGTTCGCTGCAACTATATTTGGCTCCATCTGCAAATACTTATCTTTGAACCAATGAATAGGAATAAGTTTAATATGGAAAAATGATTCAGTAGTATGCATATGCAACATAACCTATTTAAAACATTAAAGTTATCAAGAACTACTATTATAATCGCAAATATTTCTGCAAAAAGAAAACCTACTTAAAAGAAGTGTCGGCAATATAATCCCATTGTTATAAGATACATGCACAAACACATGTATGTTCTATTATTCAATAAAACAATTTAGTTAAATTTTTCTTGAAGAACTCATACCTGGATTATCAAAAGAAAAAAAATTCCCTTTCCGCCAAGCCCAGCACTCCAGAAGTGCCAAAGGAAAAAAAGTGTTGGTTATTCATTAGAGAAATGTCAAAGGAGGGAATGATTTGGTTATTTATTAGAATTAAAGAATGAAAGAAGTCAAATAGAAGCGAAAAAGGAAAGAAAAATGATCTAGATGATAAACTATTAAAAACTATTAAATAAACTATTGGCTATTCCGTCTTTAATCTTTTATTTTAACTTTTAATTAACGTATACAGACGTACAGTCATTGGTTAAATCCGAAAAATCACAAGGTTCGAATCATTTTGTTAGTAACGTGCATTTCTTTTATTAAATTTTAATGTATAATATACAATAAATTTACATTTTAGAAATACATAGAAGCAATTTCTATCTACTAACTCCATTATACGATTAATGGATGCGTAGATAAATCAACACTTATAAAAACCAACAGTATTCCTCACAATCTAATAATATATTTATAAAGCTATTCTATGTTTTCTATTAATGTCTAAGTTTTAATTATGCTAGATCTATTGTGAATCCCCAAGTATTGTTATAAAGACGGTTCATTATTACACTGTTATTAACTATTATTTTATTATTATCTCTTTTTCTATATTTTAATTTTAATATTTTTTTCATTGTTTTTCCGTTTTTCCGTGTCGTTCCTTTTCTTGTCTTTTTTCGTTATGCCTTGGTTCTTTTCCAGCTCAACTATTTTATTACATCTATCAATCCATATTAATTCTCTAATATTAAGGTAACAGCGTTCCAATATTTCTAATAATAAATTTTCTTCTTCTTTAGTTTTGACTAATTTGTTAAGGTTGTTGTTAAACCACGCGTCAATTCTCTATTCTTGTATTGTTAGATGATAAATGAAGTGTGTTTGACGGTTCCGTCAAAAATATACATATATCTTTACAATCGTTTTCTATTTCAATTAAAGTTTTTAATAAACTTCTTCCTCATTAAGATCATTATCGTCACATATCCATCTTCACATCTTATTCTAGCTCGTACGTTGGCAACTGTTTAATAAAATTTAATTTATAAGCTCTAGCTGAATTATCTAAATCACTTGTAAAACTAGATTTTCCAAACATTCCTTTTTTTCAAAACGTTTTCGACCAATCAGTTTCTTGTATTTTTTTTTAATGATACTTACGGATTTTTGCAACTTGACGATTTTATTTTCGAAGATATTAAGTTTTAAAATAGTAACTTGAATTTTTACAATAATTCTAGGAATATTGTTTAATTATTCATACATAAAAGATTATATATAAAAAAATTTTTTTTTTTTTTTTGCTCTTATATAATGAACGGCTATGACTAATGATCTTTACATTTAAGAGACACTCTTAAACCATTAGAAATCAACCTGTTAAAAGAACAAAGGAAATTGAATTCTTGGTAATTTCTGTTTTGTGGTGTTACTCTTGGAACAAAACTCATTTTTACATAACACAAAATTTTTTTTGGCCATGAATTTGGGCGGCCACACAAATGTTTTTATCATGTGTTTCAAATATACAACATACAAGGAAAACGGAAATATGTCGCACAAACGAATGTTGCGTATATTTCATGGCTATCCAGAAAGTGTTACATAATCAAAAAAAAAAGAAATTAAAGTGATATTTATGAGATTTAACAGTGCGGTAAATAATCCTTCGCTTATGTTCCGGACAATGAAGAAATTTCTGATTCATTAGATAACTTTCTAGAAATTCTTATTAAAAGCGAAGATGAAAGACTCAAATTTGTAACAAATGACTTAATAATAAATAATATGGAATTTTTTGAACTTTGAAGACATTAAAATGCGGTTTAAAAGAATTGCTAGTCGAGTGATTATATTTAAATATTTATCAATAAGAATGATGAAAAACCAGTGAAAGAAATTCGATTCTTCCTAATTATACTATCAGATAGGGAAGAATGACCTGATGATAAAAGCATACTATTATCGTGAGATGAAAAGAGAATGTTCAATAAAAAAGTGATAGAAACATAAAATTATATGACGCTCACTAATCTAGACGTTATAAGCAATAATTTACTAAGTCTATTAAATGGAACATCTTTTAATATGATACAGTATACGAAAAACTTTTAAGAGCTGAAATGAGCAAATTTCATGGATCAAAATATAAAGAATTAAAATACATAAATACATTATCGGAAATAAATTATGAAAGTGTGTAAATAATTTGATTTTCGTTATGTTCACTCATTCTTTGTCTTTAATTTTATTTGACGACGTTCTGTCACATACAAGAAATTAGCTTACAAATGATGGAAATATTCGTAATTATTATTACCAACGAATCCTTACATTATGCACAGTTGCTGCTGGCCACCAAATAGATTATAAAAGATTATGTAGGGTAGAGAACGTAGCTTGTATTTCATGGTACTCTTGTTTCCATTCAAAACATTAAAGATTATTCGCTCGAAAATCAATTGGAAAGAAAATTATGTCACGTTGATAAAGTATATATAAAATTAATAAAAAACCGATTTATAAAAATTTTTAGCTACTATATGAAATTTAACTTTTCTTACGAAATACAAGAAATCATTAGTTCCTAACCTTAAATCTAATTTGGGTATGTCTTTGCTTTACTTTTACTCGCAAACAATTAAGATTTGGGTATTATATTCATCACGAAAAAAAGATTATCCGGTAATTTAAAAATTCTCACCTTTCCTAAATGGCAAAAATTGTTAATATTGATTTATTGATCGATTACGGAAATTTTGATAAAATTCTTAATTATAAAAAAACTTGACCAAATAAGAAAATAAGATTCGTTTTCTTTTTAAATCTTTCTAAATGTTGTTCTAAACCGATTGTGCTAAAATAAGAAAATTTCTATAAAATAACTTTCTTTTATGATATTATCAAATATTAAAAGGTTAAAATAAACTTTCATAATTATAAAGTTCATGACTCTCGTTCAGTATTCGATTCTAATTTAACATATAAGTTCTCTTATTATGTATAGTACCTAAAAACTTGTAAAGAGATAATATAATTACTAGATTCAATATCTCATACTCAAAATTTTATTTCCCTATCTTCCCCAAGTTTCTATTTATAAAATTAAATATGAAAAGTCAATCATTTCAGTATACGCGAAGTTTTCGTCAAAGATTTTTTTCTATGAAGAAAAATATATATATTTTTGATCTTTTAACTATGAAAAAATTATTTGGCTATGAATGTTTCCATCCTTGGAATGTGTAAATCAGATTACTCTAAATTTTAATCCCTTTATAATAAATTTTTTGAATAATTTAATATTTTTTAATATAATCGTTTGATTTTACTATAATGAAAAAGAATATATAAACACCAAGGAAATTCCCCTCTAAACAAAATTTATTTTAAGGTATAATCAATCTTATAACAATATTAGGTAAAATGGATTCAACCCGCCTATTTTGTAAGTCCTTCGATATAACACAGTGTTCGATTACACAACCATTTCTTTTTATTTATATATATTTCATATTACTTATAACACATTTTAATTGCCTAATAAATCGGAAAAAAACATTATTTCAATTTGAAGTAAAAAAGAATTAAAAAAATCCGATGAACTTACAAAATCGATGTAAATTATTAATTAACGGTATTATTTTGTTAATTTCATGCTATTCAATAGTATGATTGCCTTCTAAAAATACTTAGATAAAAATCACGAGATTTAAACTATTTATAATCGTTAAAATAAAAATTATGACGCGATGATATAGAATTAATCACCCCTATTAATCATCTAAATTTCTTAATTCTTTATTACCCATTTGTACTACGAAATTTAATATGAATCTGATTAATATTATTAATATTGATGTGCCAAAGATAATATAGGGTAGTTAATCGGTAGATTATACTGTACATTGAAAGGTTGATCATGAAAGGGTTCTGTCGAGATTGAATTTCAGGATAATTATCTTTTGTCATTTAATTTATATTATTCGTGTTTGTATTATTCCGATGATGTTAAATTAACAACGAATTTATATAATTAATTATAATTAATTTATAGCGTTTATTAAGTTTATAAAAAATATTCTTTTAATGCTTGTATATTGTTCATTTTTATATTGAATTATAGTATCATCGTTATAATATTATGCCATTCATTCTAAAAAATTCATGAATTGAATATTATTGAAGGTCTCATCTCCAAGTTATTAATTAAAGTTCAATAAAATTTCTAATCTTTTTCAAAAATACGGATGATTTATACGTAATTACAGTACGGCGGGTGGTACGATACTTTGTCTTTTCTTCATCCGATCACGATTATAATATTGATCTTTTATAGGAAATAATAATACATTAAATTTTGGTGTTATCACAAAACATGTATTTGTTGGTATTATTAACCAATCCGCTTTTTCAAATGTTAGAGGTTCTAAATAATTGAAAATGAAGAGAAGAGGTTAATTTATATATCAACGACAGTAAAACGTGAAAAAAAATAATTTAGATAATTTTGATACCTGACGCAACTAATACAATATCTTCACGTTTATCTGCTTTGATCTTCATGGCGAATAAACAAAAATCTAATAAGTAATCTGGAAAATACATAAATTATAAAGAACGTCTTAAAGATATAAAATCAATCATACCATTCTATAATGTCCAGGTTTGTATTCTTTAAAATTCGTTCCTAAATTTAGGAATAATATTCGTTTGTTATTAATTTTTTAAAAAAAAAAATTTAAAAATGTTGAATATTACCTGATGAAAAATATAAGGAAGCCGCCTCTTCAGTCTTACTATTAATATATCTAGTACATACGACAGAACATCCGTCTGTGACTGCAAAATTAAGTAGTGATGGCTTTCAAAGAAAAGAGATAGGTAATTATTAGAAAAAAAAAAAATATTCGATATTTTTTAAAAAAAAATTGGTATCTTTATTACCTCTGTAATTCCAGCTTCTTCAGCCCATATATTTAACTGTTCAATGGTTTTTAACATCGCTTTCTTCAGCGTTTCATGATCAAACCTTTCAGCTAGTGGATCTTTCAACTAAAAGTAATGAAAAATTTATAATTAGATCAAATTAAATTAAGTTAAATTATCGTTTATTATATCCATACCTGATTAAGAAACAACGCAAATGCCCACTCAGAATCCGTATTTCCTTGTACAAATAAAAATATTTCATCTCTTAATGACTGCTGTAACTTTCTTTTAATCTATAACATAATTGAAAATAAAACCAATAAATTTTTTTAATAAAAATTAAACAAATGATAATTCATAATTATTTTTTTACTAAAAAAAAAAAAAATAATAATAACCTTATTAAAATCTTGTATATGTCCATTATGCATCCACATTAATCTATTATATTTCCATGGATGACCTGTTAATAAATAAAAAAAAAATATTTAAGATGAATAATCTCTTTCTATCCTATCTCTTTCTAGTAAAAACAACTTACAATTATTTTCGGATAAGGTCCCAGAAGTTGAAGCTCTTACATGAGCAAACACTAAAGGACTCCTTATTTTCTCAGCAAGTCTTGCCAAATTTTGATTATTCCATGCCGGCGTTACTGATGCAAATATACATGGTGTATTATCAGGACCTGGATTTGATTCGTACCATCCTGAAGAAAACAATTATTTTAATTAAAAAAATTTTCAAAGGAAATATTTACGCATACGTAATGCATTACCTACACCAAATCCATCCCCTAGAACAAAAACAACAAAAAAAAAAAATTAAATAATAATATTAAAAAAAAGAAAGGATTAAAATGATGTATATACATACCATTAATTGGGCGTCTTGTATCTATTCTAAGTCTACAATCAAATGATTGATTTATTATCGAATGGGCCGGCCGAGTAAGTAACTATTAAAAAGAATAATAATAATTATTATTCGTACAGAAAAGAAATCTTAACGGAACTCGGTTTAAAAACAATACTTTACATGCGCTAGTTGAATTGAATCTTTTCCTTTATAGAGTAAAAATCTACACATGGTAAAATTAGATTACGCGAAAATAAAATTTTGAAAGAAAAATCAAAAAGCATTATTAGGCGCTTTTTATATATATATATTTATTTATTTCTCAAGTGATAAATCGGCTATGCAATCACTTGATAAGGATAGTAAGACTAATTGTTTATCATGGCTAAGTTGCAATAAAAAAAACAATTCTTTCTTGTACAAAAAAAAAAATTTTTTGATGGCGAAATTTTGTTAAAAAATGAAGTTATATAATTAAGGAAATCCCGTGCGCAATAATTTAAATCATATGATTTGACATTATCAATTACCTGAATTGTGAATCAATGATTAGCGACTTGCCTATTTCTGGCCTTATTAAGGAAATTTAAAATGAAATCTATTCCTTATGGTAAATTACATGAAAATACCATATGTGAAATATTCATAATAATAATTAAGATGATCTATTAATCTACAAAATAAACTTTTTACAAGCGATCATTTATTTATTCTTTTTCCCACGTTTTTTTAATTTTCATCTCTTTCACTTTCAGAGAAAAAAAATGGAACCATTAACACACACACAAATGCAAAATCAGCAACAAAGACAAAAAACCCCTCCACCATCATCAACAACAATAATGCAACCACCTCCAACTCCTCCTTCCACTACGAATAACACTCCAGCGCCTAATGGATTGACATCACGTGGAAAAATAATTCCTATAGAGAAAAGAGGCGATATTGCGTGTAATGGCGCAGAAGATAAAGATACTCCGCGTAACCAATCAAAGAAAAAAAATTTAAGGAAAAGAAAAATTAATAACAATAGTAATAATGAGAAAGATGAGAAAGAAAAAGCTGAAGAAAGAGATAGTAAATCAAAGAAAGCTAGAGTCAAAGACGTGATCAAACTTAAGAAACCGAAAAATCCTTATTTGTGTTTTGCAAAAGCAAATAGGTAAGTACAGTATAATTATTATATATTATTTGAAAGAAATACAGATTTTAAATTGTGATGTCATTAGAGATGAATTTAAAATAAAGTATCCGGATGCACTTTCAAGAGAGATATCTTCATTACTCGGGAAAGCATGGAAAGAATTAAGCGATGAAGAGAAAAAGGTAATTAGCATTTGGCATATTTTTCTCTAAATAAAGGAAGTTAATAAATTCTAACATTATTGAAGCCGTACATTAAAATGGCACGAGATGAAACCAAAGAATACAATCTAGCTATAAACGAGTTCAAGGAATTGGTATTAATGAGTAATGTCGTTATCGTAATTAAATTGTATTTAGGGTAATTTCTTATAACCCTTACAGGAAAAGAATATCGATAATGAAGAAAAGGAGGATTTGAAATTTTCACATGGTATTCCATCCGAACAATTTGTAGATTTTAAATCATTGCTCGGATCTCCAATTTCTTTCGGTCCATTTGAAGCGAACCTTGAGGCTCAACATGAAACTTTATCGCAAGGCAGAGATTATGTTCCAAGTGAAATTAAATCCAGCAAATCTCCATTGGGCATTTATCAAGCGAAAGAATCAACAACGAGAGCAGCTGTTGATAATATAGACGCATCACAACAACCGCAACGACCGCAGCAACCGCAGCAACCGCAGCCTGTTCATGATATACCCTTTCCTTGTGAAGAACAAAACAATTATATGCCAATGCAACATTCTTCTCAATCATTACAGCAATCTCAACTAAATTCACAATCTAATGATATACAATTCGACTTACAAACGCAGCATCATCAAAACAAGCCACATTGTCAATATAATACGAATATGATAAATTCTCAATGTTTAAACCAACAAAAAAATCAACTCATGAATTCGCAGGAAGGGTTACAAGTGCAAGAAGTGATGCCTCTATCTCAGCAAAATCAAATTTGTCAACAGCCATTTCAACAGCCTATGCCTTATGCTTCATCGCACGTGCAACCATTCGACCATAAACTATATCCAAATAACTGTAATAGTTCACATGACATGAAGATCCAGATGCCGGAGATTTCCAATTGTCCTCCAGCGCAACCTTATATGCCACCACCAACATCTCAAATTCACCAAATGCAACAAATGTCGTATCAACATCATCAGCAACAGATGATGTCTCAACATCACATGATGCAACCTACGTGGCAAATTCCAAGTTTTATTCCAACTCAAACCAACCATCAGATAATGCCATTACAACCTAGTACACGCTATAATCAAATGCAGTATAACCAGATGCAGTATAATCAGATGCAGTATAGTCAGCCGATGAATTCTTATCGTGAAATGTTACCTCTTCACAGCACTGGCATAGGTATGCCGCAATTTATGTCTTCTCATCAGATGCAACATGATCAAATGCCACAGGTAATGCAACCACTAATGATGAATGATAAACAACCTTCGGTTTATCAATTGGACATGTATGATATGCGTCAACGTCAAAATCCAATTCTTCAACATCATCAAATGAATTGGCAGACATATTAAAATTAGCAACATGCAAATAATAGATGCTTAATGTATTATAATTCGTACAATTTATCTATCTTAATATTTATAATTATAATTATATTACTCTACTGTATATTATCCGTTGAGAAAAAGGGGATAGTTTAAAATTTTTAATAATAACCAGTCTTAATATATCGCATTAAAAGCATACTGATAAAAAATCTTTTTTTACGTCATGTAATTTCAAGCAATTATCTGTACATGAATTAAAAAAACTAATTATCTATCATAACATAAACCATTCATTTTAAAAAATTTCAGTGTCAAGCTTTTTCTCACAATTAAGTATTTTTCCTTTTTGAGTTATTAACTTTTACGTGTGTCATGGACCACGTCGAGTAAAAAGAATGAATTAGGACCACACCAAAATTTTATATAGTTCAATCATGTAATAAAATCAAGAATAAACATTAGAGTAGGGTAGCTAAAAAAATGTACATTTGTAACATAAATTGTGCCAGCCATATTTAATATGTACTTAAGTCTAGGAGAATTTCTCTTTATTATATATCGAATTTATAGAATGACAGCGTAGAGCAATGATAATATTATCTTATTATTAATAAAGCTATTTTTAGCCTTTTAAAGCAAAGCTTATATTGTTGTTTTTATAATTTTCTTTCTCCATAAATTTGATTTGTAACCCTTCTATTAGCACAACCAAAAGTAATTTGGTTTAATATTATCAAAATTCAAAAATAAAGATAAGGTATGTGGTTTTATATTTTATTGCTTTTGCTTTACATGAATTTCTTATTAAATTAATATATGTTTTTTTGTAGTTAGATGCTTTACAAGTTTATTCTTGTGTTGTTGATTGCTCATCTTGCATCAGCATTTCATTTTGAAGCATGGTCAGAATACAACTATACTTCAACTTATCATCAAAGAGGAACTTTTGTACCTGGTTTTATCATTAAATCTTACGGATGGAAAGTCCAAGTGGGGATGGATGTTGTGTTAAGATGTGCTATGGTAGTAGAAATGTTAGTTATTGGTGTCCATCTCATAGCAATGGTTTACTAAGCTCTAAATTCAACAATTGTTATTGGATGTGGTGACGAATAGCTAGTTTGTAATTGATGAATTATTTCTGAATATTCTAGTCAAGTATTTGATAAAAATAAGATTTAGCTATATATAATGATATTATTTTTCTATATATTCTATATATTGCATAACACATGCAATGATAAACCGTTTTTATTGCATACAGTACAGACCGAACCTCTATTTAAAACGCAATTGGTGATCTTAATTTCGGCCAGAATTAACGATATTCTAAATTCAATTGTATCTATTTTGATTTAAAATGATGTAACCTCAAACATAATTACATCGTTATATAAATCAATCAGAGACTACTTTAATGAAAATCCTGCTGGAGCTGAGAATTAATATTATACCGATCTCAATAAAATAAATCAAATGTAATTACTTCATAATTTCCTGTCTTGAAAAGCATAGAGGAAGATACTTATAACACGTTAATGCAGAAGATGACACGTACAGTAACGGACGATTTGCTTTAAAGAAAAGGTATTTTAGCATGTTTTCTTCTAAAAGATAGTTCTATTCAATCAAAGAATGGTTTATTCCTTCCGTGTAGTTACTGTTAATGTCATTATTAACTAAAATTGGTTTCATTCCCTAGTATGATAATCCAAGTGTTTTGATTTTGAATCGTTAGTTTGAATGGTTCAAGTTCATGAAGTTATTAATTTAATCACTTTATCACATTTCTCAAAACCGCAGATACTTTCTGTTTATAATTATATATAAGTGAATATTTCCATGAAAACTTGGATATTTATAAATCTTACGCATTTTCAGATACACTTTAATATTTTCGGTGCATTGTTTTTTTTATAATGCTAATAAAATTATGATTTAATCATGTGAAGATTTATAATATTAATATCTTTCCGAATAACCCCCTAGAAAACGGAAAAGATCGTGATATTGGTAAGATGGATACATTATTTCATAATTTATGGATGGATTAATAAGACACCATGAAAAAAGTAGGGGTAGGTATGAACAACCTTAACTTATTAATTTTTCGTGTTTTAACATTTCTTAAAATTTGAATTCTCTTTCGGATGAGACCAAAATCCTGGTTTCGTTATTGCAATCATTTTTGCAATACGTTGAAAAAAATCTTATCATCCATAAGAGCCAAATGGGACTGTCTATGTAAAAAAATGTAAAAAAATTGTTGGGAGAATCGATTTTACTATTTAATTTCGATTTTTTTTTCCAAATCGAAATTCAATCCCTAAATCAACGATAATTAATTTTTTTTTTAAATAAGTCATGGATGATAAAAATGCAGCTTACCAGCTTTTAAAAATACATGTAAAGATCAATAAAGGTATAATAATAAGAATTTATTTTGAAATATATGAAATATTTCAGATTGAGCAGCAGATCAGTTTATTAGTGTAATCGGGAGCGATTAAAATATTTTTTTCCCAGATGTACAGGAATTTATGCGTCAGCATATTCCGAATTTCGTTCACTGGGACGTAACATGTGACAAATAGTTATAGTCATCGGTTGTATGTGGATTTGGAATCCGGTGGTTTCGGGATTTCACGTGATCACCACAATATAAAAAAATCACCTACAGTAAGATCGGCGACATGCATAAGTAGGATCGACAATCACGTGATGACATGTGATTGGTCAATCCCGTTTCCACCATCAACCAACAACATATATAAAAGGAAAAAGGAGTATTTCATAGGTCCGTATCAGCCTGATCTGCAGAATTGACATTAATTTAAACTATTACGGATATGAAGTACGCGAAATTTCAAAAAATTTATGTATTAAAATTAGGATGAAGATAAAACTTTAACTAAGGCGATTGATCCTGATGTCAATAATTAAAATAAAATCATTTTAAATAAAGTGCTTTATGTAGTGATATACAGTCGTTATCTCCGTGCTCACACATAAAGTTATCATATTTGAATATACCATAATATTATTAAAAGTATTTGATTTCGCGTTGTTTATTTGTATCTATGGAATTATTTTTATTTTTTTTTTTCCTTTTTTTATCGAAGATGATCATGTAACTCAATTGAAAATATCTTGGCCTAATATGTTTAGTCATATGGTGCGATGCTGTGGAAACGTGATACAAAGAATGCGTTCTTACAACAGAATATTATAGTTCATTGTCACTTCCATGCATGATACAAATAATAAAATGACGAATTGTACGTGATGATTAATGCGGCGTTAACAAACTTTTACGTATTGATCGACCGTAAGTTTGTTTATAAAGTTCTTGTGTTTTAATTTTTTACCTTAATTGCTATTTAAAAATGCAAACTATTAACGATTCAAATGAATGGATAGAAGATGCAATTTCTAAGAAACATATTAAATATTACAAATATGAAGATTTTCGTGATGTTCAAAAAATTGGTAGTGGTAACTTTGGAAAAGTTTATCGAGCAAATTGGAAGAATTTGGAACAATATTTCGCATTAAAATCTTTATCTAACCTTGATAATAAAGCTATAAAAGAAGTTGTTAAGGAGGTAATTATATAAATATATTATTTATTTCTACTATTTATATATATATATAAATTTAAATCATTTCTAATTTTAGATTGAAATTCATCGTGACGTTCAATTTCATAATAATATTATTAGTTTTTTTGGTATTACAACCAAAGGTATGAAAACAAAAAAAAAAAATTTTTTTACTTAATTATATATATCTTTTACCCTGAATTTACTAATAATATTATTTATTATTTTACTTTCTTTTTTTAAAAAAAATAGGAGAAAGTCAAAATGGTCAATTCAAAAAATATTTGTTAGTAATGGAGTATGCAAATGGTGATACTCTTCGAACATACTTGAAAAAAAATACAAAACTTACTTGGAAAAACAGATATAGATTTGCATATCAATTAGCTGACGCCGTATCATGCTTACATCAATCAGATATAGTTCACCGTGATTTGGTAATTTTATCATTAATATTGAATAATTCTAAAATTGAAATGCAACCACATATATGCGAAATTCATTTTTTGAAAAAAATTATTTTATAAAATTAGCATTCTGGTAATATATTGATAGATCGAGGTAACATTAAATTAGCAGATTTTGGATTATCAAGGAGAATTGATGAAGTATCCAGTGCACATTCAACAAATTCTTTATTTGGCATAATTCCTTATATTGATCCAGAGAAATTACGTAATCCAAAATATTCTTTAAATAAAATGAGTGATGTTTACAGTATTGGAATACTTTTATGGGAGATTTCAAGTGGTCATCCGCCATTTAAAGATGAACCATATGATCTTTCTTTATTTATACAAATATCGCAAGATTATAGAGAAACAATTGTTCCGGGCACTCCTATTGATTATTCTAATCTTTATACTGGTAGATATATTACGATTTTAATTTATAGTTTATCATAGTATTATAAAAATTATAAGATTAGGTCTTACGTGAATTTTTTTTTTTAGAATGTTGGAATGGTGTCCCGAATAATAGACCAACTATGAATCAAGTAGTTGTTAAATTAAAAACAATTCTTGCAAATTCAAATACAACAACAGAGAATGATCAAACAGATAAATTAAATTCTAAATTACAAAACGAACAACAAGTTAATGATAATATACCAAATACTACTGATTCAGTGCATGGAGAATTATCTCAATTTATTAATAATTTTCATAAAATGGATATTAAGGAAACCACATCTCCAATACATCAATGGACGTCAATGAAAACATATTTGAAGAGGAATCAAGAATAGTAGTCGACGAATTAGTTAATCATTATTTAAAGGAGATTAATGAAGGAAAAGAGAGAAATGTAAGAAAGCAACATATTATCGATTATGTTATAATCACAATTCACAAGAAATGTATAATTGGCTTCTAAATAATCAAAATAATCCAAATAACATTTTTATACTTGGATATTTTAAATATCATGGCATTGAAACTGACACTGATAAAAGAAAAGCATTTGAATTGTATCAAAAAGCAACAAAATTAAATAATAGTGCAGCCCAACACGAGCTCATTAATATATATACCTACGAAGATGATGAATATAAAAATTACGATAAAGCTTTTGAATAATCGAAAGAATTGGCAGAAAAGGGTTATCCAGGAGGGATAAGTAGGTTAGGGTATTGTTATGATCAAGGAATTGGAACTGAAATAAATATAAACAAGGCATGTGAATTATATCAAAAAGCGGCAAATTTAGGACATAGCAGTTCTCAATACAATCTTGCTGATATGTATTTATATGGAGATGGTGTTAATAAAGATCATAATAAAGCTTTTGAATATTCTGAAAAATCGGCGGAAGCAGGACATTCAGGTGGAATACGTATGTTAGGTTATTGTTACGATTATGGAATTGGAACTATTAGTGATAAACAAAAAGCATTCGAGTTATACCAAAAGGCAGCAAATTTAGGAAATAAGGAATCCCAATATAGTCTCGCTATCATGTATGAAGATGGAGATGGAATAGAAAAGGATATTAGTCAAGCGATTCATTGGTATGAAAAATCTGCCGAACAAGGATATCAAGAAGCTAAAGAGAAATTAGAGAAATTAATTTAAATTAATTTATGACTATTTTATAGTGTTAGAATAGTTTTGTAAAAACACGTATACTATATATACTATATAATCAAATTTCATATTTATCATTTGCACAATTTAAGTGAATCTTATAGAATTTAAATCCTTTAATACGTTTTTTACTTACTAAATGAAAAGAAAAAAAAATATTTTCTATTAGAAAAAAACGCATAGATGAACTTCTCTTTTTTATCGCCAAAAATATTCAATATGTATATTTTCGGGTGCTTTCCAGACGTTTCAGAACTTAATGTATTTGTTAACTAAAGAATATATCCCAATCGTATAATATCTTTTTGTCACGTTAAAATTACGTTTCTATCGTAAGTGCTACGTGCCTAGGGACATTTTTCTTTTTACCTATTTAAATATAATAGAGATAAATGTATGTATGTCCCCATTTATTAAATACAAATTTTTTCATTGATATGACTTTAAATATCTGTATAAATATTTGTGCATTTCCCACGCTCACGCTCAGAAAATAATAGCTGCGCCGCAAATTCACCACAAATATTACATTCTAATTATTCTTGATCCTTGTTTAATTACAACTTTGCCATCCACTGATCTATACAACAAATGGTTTGGTCTATAATATACTTTAACAGTTCCTTTACGTTATAATAATTTTGAAATTTGCCGCCTTACGCCCCAATTCCCAAATTGATGGAATAAGTCTTCATAAACCAGTCAATTTGGAGTCATAACTGAAATAAAAGACTGAATTGTAAGACTGAATCATAAAAACGGACAAAACTGACAATTGAATTTTAAATAATAATTTTTTATTAATTATTTATACAAAAAGAAAAAGCCAATTTTTTAAAGATTCTTTATTATCAGAATAGATGCGTCTCTATTTTATGAGAACAAGTATGATGATGTAGTTGTTCAAAAGCTCTATCGCATATTTCACAAGTATAAAAACGAGAATGTTTGACAATAGAAGTGTTATCAGTTATTAATAGTTTTATTTCCTTGTATAGCACATAAATTTGCTGCTTTTCGATATAATTCAAGTGACTTTTGTTTATCAATATTAGTTCCAATTCCATATCGATAACAGTATCCTAAATTATTCGTTCCAGATATACTTCCTAAATTTGCTGCCTTCTGATATAATTCAAATGCTTCATGATTATCAATACTGGTTCCAATTCCATATTGATAGCAGTATCCTAAATTATTTGTTCCAAAAATATTTCCTAAATTTGCTGCTTTTTGAAATAATTCAAATGCTTTTTGTTTGTCAACGTTAGTTCCTATTCCATTAAAATAACAATATCCTAATTGTGCTATTCCTTCCGGATATTCACCTTCAGCCGATTTTTTAAATAATTCAAATGCTTTATCATAATCTTTATTACATTTATAATAATTTCCAAGATTATATTTAGCGATATTATTTCCTAAATCTGCTGCTCTTTGAATAAATTCAAGTGATTTTTGTTTATCAACTTTAACTCCAATTCCTGAATAATAAAATTTTCCAAGTAAAATAATAGAATTTGAATTATTTTGATTATTTAATAACCAAATATAAATTTTTTGTAAATCTATATTATGATCTTTAAGATAATTAAGGATTTCTTGATTATTTATTTCTTCATATGACTTATTAAGAAGATTAACTATCTCGTTAACTATCATATTAAAATTAATTTCAGGTAAATTAGGATTATTTGATATCGTCGAGGATTTTTGGTTAATCTCATGTTCACGTTCACTCGTTGAATTATAATTTTCTCTCGTAACAATCGTTTTTAATTTATCAATAATTTGATATATAGCTGGTCGATTATCTAGATCATTATCCCAACATTCTATAAATATAAGAAAAAATAATCTTTTAATTAATTTAATTGTATATCATTAACTTGGTTAATTTTATATTCACCTGTACAAATTTTTATATAATCTCCAGGTACATTAGTCTTTCTAAGATCTTGTATTATTCTATTAACGAAATCATTAAATGGTTCATTAACAGAAGGTAACTGACCGCTAAATATTTCCCATAAAATTACGCCAATATTGTAAATATCAACTTTTTCATTTAATGAATATATTTGCATTTGCATTTGATCGTCAATATCTTTTCGTCTACCGAATACCTTTGGATCAACATAAGGGAGATTAGAAGATTCTTCAATTCTTTTTGTTAACCCAAAATCAGCTAATTTGATGGAATTACGGTGAATCAATATACTACTACTAGAGTGCTATTATTAAAAATAAAATGTATTAATTTATAATTATATTAGATAAATATTATCTTAGATAAAAATGTAAATAAATTACCAAATCGCGATGCACGATTCCTTCATCATGTAAATATGATATAGCAGAAACTAATTGAAGTGCTAGATTTAATTTATCATACCAAGTGAGATTACAAAAGTGTTTTTTCAAATACTCTTGAAGAGTACCACTATCTGCGTACTCCATTACTAATAGATACTTCTTTGAATCATTACTTGGAATTTCTTAATAAGAAAATAATATATACGAATTAATATGTCATGATTTAATTAAATAACAAAGCGACAATATATATTTAAATTTTATTATACCTCCTTGATTGAAATTTGTAATTCCATAAAAACAAATAATATTTTCATGAAAATTAACATCATATTGAAACTTAAGCTAAATAAAAAAAAGAAAAGATTTTAGCATATATATATATAAAATAAAAAATATTTAATAACTTACCTCATTAATAATTTCTTTAGCCGTGATGTTATTGAGATCAAACAAAGATTTCAATGTAAAACATCTATGAGTATTTTTCCAATTTGCACGATAAACTTTTCCTAATTTTCCCAACCCAATTTCTTGAATATTACTAAAATGATTATATTCGTAATATTTAAAGAAATTCTTCGCAATGGCATCCTCAATCCAATTAATCCAATCATTTGAATCACCAGTAATTTTAAGCTTAATGTTATTAGGCATTGTTAAGTAAAGAAAAATTCTTACTACGAAAAATTTTAAATTTTATGTTTATCAATTATTTGAAAAAAAAGAATTTCAACAATTTATTATATAAATAAATAGTAAATTGCCAATCATCTCGAGCCCGCCGAATCAGGTAATAATAATCGCTTGTAAATTACTAAAATACTTGTAATATTCAGGAGAAATGTTACATGAAGATAATCTTCATATGATAAACCGTCATGTGTCCAGCCGCGTTGAAGATAGGAATTATTCACTATAACAAGGAGATTTTTTTTTTTTTTTTAAAAAAAAAAAAAAAAAGAACTCGATTCAACGGTATAACTAATTTATACTCGTACATACAGAATTTAAACTCATCATTTTGAAAAATGTTTCTATTTAAAGTTTCTCGTGAACTTTTTTTCTCTCTTTAATCTCGTCGAGCCAATAAAACCAAAGATAAAGTAGTAAAAATTGAGAAACGTACGCAATTAATCGATCTTTTATTCAGAAATTTTTGAAAAGTTGATTTAACTACTCACCTGCTTAAATAAATAGATATCTGTGTTGTACTTGTTTCTACTTTTTCATATACACCCTTTTTACGTTTCTTTAAATTCATCACAATAACATGTTAAAAAGAAGGTATGGTCCATAAATCTTTGATGGAAATGAAATTCTAAAAATGGTTAATAAATGAAAATCATATGAAATTTTTAGTCGATCAATTTTTTTTTTAATATAATATTAAATAAAATAAATAAAATAATATGTATAAATTTATCGACAAAAATTTTATTTTCAATATCACCAAGCTGAATTGATTCATTAACGTTAACGCAAGAAGAATATTTGGGATATATGGCATATATATATATATATTTTTAGTTGCTTATATTGTATAATAACATCTATAACAGATAAACATTATTACAACGATCAACTAATTAAATACCAGTACAATCGACATATCAGATATATCTATGGAATATTCATCATTTTTATCGTTTTTTTAAAGAATCAATTGTATAAATTAAATCAAATAATCATGTGACTATGTGACTGCGAAAAAAATATTCTTTTTTTTTGGCTAATTATTGTTTCCAGAATTGGTAATCATTATCAGCCCAACGTTAAATCATGTGAAATGAAATTATAAGAGATTAAGAATAAATCATCATTGTTTCCATATTTCTTCAATAGATTACGCCCTTGAGTTTCATAATAGGGTCTTACAACATTTGTAATCAATAATTTTCAAATAGTTTTGATTAGTGTTTATGAATTAATCTATATTAATATGACTTAGGTTTTTTATTTAAGGAGAAATTTGATAATTGATAAAGCTGTTCCACTAACTTTTATTATATAAAAAACGTCCCAATTATCATTTGTATCAATGAGTACATAAAGGAGGATATATATCACAAAGGGTGATAAGGGTGATAAAATGAATAATATTAAACTTATTTTCATTTTTAAACTCAAATTCTTTATATATTGTAAAAAAACAAAAATATGCAAGTCAAATGATTGTACATTGGCGCATTGGCTTGCATTAAAAATTTTTGTGGTGATAATGTGCATTTTTGTGCACAAGAACAATTGATAATGCACAATTCCGTGTAAAAAGTTTAAATTGGCAAAAATCGGACAAAAAACTATGTAAATCTTCCGCAAATAATAATAAAAAAAAGACTGTTAATTATCACGCAGTGTTTTAAAATTTAACCTTAGTCGAAAAGGGTGCAACAAAAGTCAGGAAGATCATGAAAATCATGTCAAACATCCCAGAATTTGAAAAAAAAAAGACCCTAGTCAAATTAAAATAGATATTTGTAATATATTAAAGTTATTAATTACATTAAAGTATTCACTCAAATAAATAAAAAAAGACCGTTTACGTTAAAAGTGCTAAAAGTGGAAAAATTAATAATTTATAATTATTGTTTTATTCACTTTTTACACATTTATTTATTTATTATGATTATTATTATTAATAATATTATTTCGATTTCGTAAAATTAATAATAGGGTAAAGTTTTAGTTTATTCCTGGTATTAGGGATTTTTCTTTTTTTTCATTTATATTCTAGGTTTGATAAAGTTTAATTGGTATATAGGGCTGATACGCTGTATTACTTATGGTGTGATGATTAGGTAGTTTTTCCGGTTACACAACCTGCACCATTCTTTCTATTCTTTTAAAAACTCATTTTTGGTTTATACTCTGTTTTATTTCTCAAAAAAAAAAAAAAAAATTTTTTTTTTTGTTTTTTTTTTTTTTTTTTTTTTTTTTTTTTTT
>QZLH01000427.1:31088-46544 GCA_003833135.1 Oehlia diaphana | reverse complement strand
ATATAATCAATCTCGATCTTTTCGAAATATCTTTGAAGTTTGTATCCGGGAAGATACTGCTGCCACAAAAGTGGAGTACATAGCGCAAAGATTGATACCGGCTGTTTTTGAAAGATATAACACTATTTGTAAACAATTTAAGGAATGGGAAAAACTTAAAGTTTCAGATATGGCTTTGTTTTGTGAAAATGTTACAGATATTAATGCGGAACTTGATTTAATAGATGGATATAAAGGTTATAAGAGTCACAAATTTATACAAACCCTTGAGCATATTTCAAGTATTCCTCACTGGATTGAACGACTCGAAGAGTTAGAAACAGTTTTACAACTCTTTAATATACCGAGTAATAAAGATGATTGGCTAAAAGAATCGATTGATTCTTTAAAAGGCGACTCTTTAAAAGGCGACTCTTTAAAAGGCGATTCTTTAAAAGGCGATCCTTTAAAAAACAATTCTATGAAACTTAGTCAAATAATTGGTTTTTTCGCTAAACTTGACAAAAATCTTTCCAATGTTAATGATGAATGTTGGAAATTAATAAAAGAGTTATCAAATGCAGATGATTTTATAAGCTTTTTAAAGGAAATTGCTGAACATGATATTAAAAATTTGATTAATGGTGTGGATGATCATTCGGATGAAAGATTGATTCAAGAGGATACTGTTTCATCGCTTATTCAAGTAAAGCGATTTTTATTACCTTTTATGAATAATAATAAAAAGGGAACTATTAAAAGCTTTTTAGATTCGTTATCAAATGTTATAGACGAGAATCCTACTTTAGGGAAAAAGATTGCCTTATGTAACAGTTGCAACATGGCATTACGAAATATGTATAAGAGCATTGAAAATCGTGGTGAAGCTACTAAAGAAAAAATTAAGAATGCCGTACAATATGGAACTTACACTTTTGGACGGGATGAAAAAGAAGACCAGTGTTTTGTTTCATTAAAATATACTTCTAGGACTTCTAAATCTGAAATGATAATGACTTATAATATGATTGAAATCTTGGATTTACGTGGGCGGGCTCTTTTGATTGCAAAACCTAAGATAAGCGAAAGTGATGTAATTAGTGAAAAAGAAGAGGAAATATCAAAAAATATTATGGACGATTTTGTTGTTCAGGTTGATTTAGCACAAGAAATAATTGATGTGTTGTCCTTGTTAATTCAGTTGGGACATTTTGATTACAGAAAGTTTGAGAAGGAGTTAAAAGGAATAGTTGATATGAAAAAGCACTTAAAATTCTTAAGAAGCGAGCTCGAAAATTGGTAAATTATTATCTCTATCTATTTCATTCATCTTTCACGTTTGTAATGAAAATTCTAACACTTCATTTTTACAATTTATAGGCAAACTATAGTAAATCGTGCACAAGAACAGTGTTATTATTTAACATTCTTCCCTGCCCGTCATATTTTGGCATTCTATGATTATTTCACGTCAGAAAAATTAGATGAAGAAAACGAAGAAGAATGCAAAACATTAATTAGATTTGTGAACAGCAAAGCTCAATTACCTCCTCGTAAGGATATTAAAGGAATCTCACGTGGATCTAAGGAATATCTTAAAATTCTTTGTGAAATTGGAAATGAATTAGAGAAGATTTTCAGAAATATTCAAAAACAACCTCGTAGACTTAAGGCTGCTGGACAACGCGTAGCATCGGATGTAGTTAAAAGAGGAAAATTATTTATTGCTGCTTGTGCTGACAATACAAAAGTTCCAAACATTATTATGTCATTATATGCTAATCATGGATATTATCCGGAACCGTGGCAACTCCTAATATGTACTTCTTCAACTACGATGG
Source organism: Oehlia diaphana (assembly GCA_003833135.1). Lineage (NCBI taxonomy): Eukaryota > Fungi > Glomeromycota > Glomeromycetes > Glomerales > Glomeraceae > Oehlia > Oehlia diaphana. The sequence goes on along the minus strand of QZLH01000427.1, from coordinate 44,724 downwards.
AAGAACTAACAATCTTCATAAAAAGAAGTTATTTTGCGTCGGACAATGGCTATGAAGACCACTTATTTTGTATTGCAAATTTAGAATTATTGGACTTTGAATTACAATATGATTTAGTTAATCAAATTAGGTCAATGCAAGAACAAGAGGGCTATCTTTTATCACTCATTTGTTGCAGAGAAAATGGAATCCATCATCATATTTTAGATCAATTCTCTTCAGATGTTAAGGCAACTAATGGATTAAATAACGATTCCATGAGAGGAATTTATAGGGAATTGTGTCAGAATGTCATACGCGTTTCTTCTGATTTATCAGGACAGGGCAAAACTGAATGGATTAAAGAAGATAGTTTCAAAAAAAAGAAAATTCCACGTAGCTTTTTAATAAGCGATGATATGGAGTTTGGCAGGCTTGTAAGTCAATTCAAAGAATGTAAACTCCGACCGGTAGAAAGTTTACACATCAATATAGTATCAGCTAATTATCCGGGAGACGTCAACATGTTTTTATTTGAATTATTAACTTTGGGTATGGTTTCTACAAATGTTGATATAGCTTGTCTGCCTCCATCGGAAACACCTACACATATATTTATCGAAATAGCTTCAACCACAGAACAGCATCTACTTAATTCTCTTCCTATGGCAGGATATTTATTGTTTAATCATATATCTTGGAATATTAAAAATTTGAAAGCCTCTCAAGAAATTAATAGTCCAATTCAGGTTACTTGTCATTATTTGAATTCATTGGATCGTAAGGATATAGATTCAAAAGAGATTCTCTTCCGGACAGATAAAGCAATTAAAGATCCATTACCAGTAGAACGCTGTCAAAATCTTATCGAAAAATACTTCTTTAATAAAGGCAACAAAGATATTTCTTCATTTAGATTTGTTGAAATATTTATTAATGTACTAGCAGATCAATTAGTTCGATTTTCATCAAGCCAATTCTTTACTGTAGATAATCTCAAATTAATGGTAAAAGAAACTAACATTAGAAATCTTATATTAACAACCTTAATAAATGTTTCAAAAGATTTTGCAACCAGATCTATTAGAACAAAAGAGGCACAACTAGAATCTACAAGAGCTATAGATGCTGAGGATGAAAACGCTCGTCTTGGTACAATTGTTCAATGGGACGACTCAAATCATCTTATAGTATTTTTCAATTCTCAAACTCCCGATTCAATATCAGCTTTATATCGTGACAGAAATCAAGTTGATGAAAATGTAGGAATTTTATTAAAAAGTCAAGTAATTGGAGATCGAACGAAATGGGTGTTAGATGATTACAATTCGATGACTCCAGAAGCTCTTTTCTTAAAGTTAGAGTATTTGGCACGAAGGTCAACAGAAAAATTAGTTCTTCCTGAATATGCTTTATCTGGTGATAACTTAATAAAGATGGCCCTAATTCTTTTAAGAGCACGTGCGAATATTCCAGTGATAGTTTGTGGTGAAGCAGGATGTGGCAAGGTGATTTAATATGTTATTTTCATTATCAATGTTTTTTCCTAAAAAAAAATTATTATTAAATACTCGTTTCTTTTATAGACAAGTTTGATCGCTTATCTGGCCCTGATGGTTGAAGTTCAATTCCAGGCACTTAACCTTCACGCCGGAATCGATGAAAAAACTATTATGATGTTCATGAATGATTCTTTAGAAAAAGCAGAAAAAGGCGAGATTTGGTTATTCTTTGATGAAATCAATACTTGCAATTATATAGGTTTACTCGCTGATTTAATATCCCATCGAATGCTTAATGGGAAACCAATACACCCAAATATTCGTTTATTCGCTGCTTGCAATCCGTACCGTCTTCGTACGAAAGCTCAAAGCCAAGCCGGTTTGACAAATAGAGTTAAAAAATTCGAAGAACACAGTAAACTTGTTTATCAAGTCAAACCACTTCCTGATCAAATTTTAGATTATGTTTGGGACTACGGTATTCTGAAACCAGAAGATGAATACCGATATATTCAAATAATGGTTGAAAAAGAACTAAAAACTTTAGCACATCCTGTATTTGCAGAACTTTTATTTGCTTCTCAAGAATTCATTCGTAAGGTTGAGGAACGATATAGTGTGAGCTTACGTGATGTTAAACGAGCTATAAAATTAGTGAAATTCTTTAATAATTCTCTTCAAAATCGTCCGGTTTGGAAGAAAGGACATATATATCCACCACCTGGTAATCCAACAATAAGGACCAGGTCTTATGTTCTGGCACTTAGTCTGTGTTATCATTCTCGGTTATATGAACAAGATTTACGTAAACAATATCGTCAAGAAATGGGACAAATATTGCATGAACATAATGCTTATGTAGGAGAAAATATGTTTGCTAAAATTATTCGTGAAGAACAGGAAGATTATATTAATAGGATGCAATGTCCACCTAATACGGCATATAACGAAGCTTTATTAGAGAATGTTTTGGTTATGATCGTATGCATTTTGACAAAAATCCCTCTGTTCCTCATAGGAGCGCCGGGCTCTTCAAAATCTTTAGCAGTTCGTCTTATAAGCTCAAGTTTACGTGGTCCTGATTCAAGTGATAGGTACTTTAGAAAATTAGCACAAGTTTACTTAATTCCACATCAAGGCTCTTCATCTTCAACTTCTGAAGGTATTATTAAAGTTTTTGAGAAGGCAAATAAATTTCAGGAGACAACTTCTAAACAATTTCCTGTTATTAGTGTTGTTTTACTTGATGAAGGTAATTTTATTTATTTTCTTATGGTCCTTTTACATTATTAAGTTGTTCACATCATTTATTATTCTTTTTATAGTTGGTTTGGCTGAAACAAGTCCTTACAATCCATTAAAAGTACTTCACTCTTTGCTTGAACCAAGTTATCCAGCTACAGGGCCAACTGTTTCAGTGATAGGGATATCTAACTGGCGCTTAGACAACAGTAAAAGTAGTCGTGCATTACTTGTTCAAAGGTACGATTTTTTTTTTAAAAAAAAAATTTGATATAGACACATTTATATAATTTCACAATTTTGCCTTATTTACAATTTTTTTATATCCTCTCTATAGACCACAATTTAATTTGAATGATTTAGTTGATACTGCTGAACGTTTATTAAATGAAAGAGCTATTGCATCTGGTCAGAGAGGCGCCTTAAAACCTTTAGCTAAGGCATATTCAAATTTTGAAAAACATGGCCAATCTTCGTCTAACTTCCATGGTCTTCGTGATTATTATGCACTGGTTAAACGTCTTTCATTAAACGAAATGACTCCAGAGAATATTCAAATGGCATTAGCCCGTAATTTTGGAGGAATAGATAATCATGTCAAATTATGCGATCAATATTTTGGAAATGTTCTAAAAATGTTCAATAACCATAAGCCATGGACATATAAACAAGTTCCAGTCGAACAATTAATTGATACAAACTTAAAAGATCCTGATGCACGACATTTAATGGTCATCGGCAAAAGCGATTCAATTGTAAATTTGCTGACTTATCAGCTAAGAAAGAGAGATTTGGAACCTGTCGTAATTCTAGGATCACAATTTCCTGATGATCAAGAGGATTATTATTATAGTGTTTTGAGGAGAATCATGGTTAATATTTTAATTTTCAAAGAGTTTTTTTTTCTAATTTTTATTTATATTATAATCATTCTGTCATTTTAGATGTGCGTTGAAACAGGCAGACCATTGATTTTAACAGATTTAGAAATAATTTATGGTAATTATTGTAATTATTTCATTTACTATCATAGTTATAAATAATCAAGTAAATAAAAATTTTTTTCCTATTTCAATAGGGAGTCTTTACGATTTATGGAATCAAAATTATATCGTGGTAGGAAGTAAAGATAATGTCAAATACTTTACGAGAGTTGCACTTGGAGCGTATGCCAATCCTATGCTGTAAGTAAATTTGTGAAATTTATCATTCATATTTTATTATTACAAAAATTTTAAATAATAATAAATTTTTAGTTACGTTTCGCCGAATTTTAAATGTATTCTTGTTATGGATGAGAATAAATTGGCTTTGGCTGATCCTCCACTTCTTAATCGATTTGAAAAACAAAAAATGTCGATTAATGACATACTTGACAATAAACGAAAGTCATATTATGAAGACTTAAATGATTGGGCAAGAAAATTCTCAACTCCGATCGACAATAATCAAGCAACTCAGTCACGTAATAAGTTTACCCAGAAAGATCTATTCATTGGATTTGATAAAAATGAAACTTTACAAAGTTTAATTATTGACATTACGAAGAATAATCCCGAAGCAGATAAAGAAGAAATATTAGAAAAATGCAAAGAATGTTTAATTGCAACGGCAACTTCTGACGGTGTTGTGAGAGCCGAGCTATCAGCCTTAGAGCGAGATGAATTTGAAAAGTGGAAGCATGTTTATTTCAATCAACAGCATCATGATAGTCTTTATGATTACTTTGCTGATTACTTTGCTAATCAAGAAACGTCATTGGATCCTAATGGACATTTATTAATTATAAACACTTTCTCCAATATCAATACGGATGTTAAGTTTTGTTTACGAAAAGTTAAATGTCAAGTAGATAAATTGTCGATTTTCAAGACTGAAGCTCAACTTTCGAATCGGGTGAGTCAAAAGCGATGATTTATTAAGTTAATGGATGTTTTCTTGTTACTTATACAACTCTGTATTGTAGGTAAAACACTTTTGGTCTGAAGAATCAAATGATCAAATGCTAATTCTCCAATGCGATGTAACTACTGTTAGTACTGGATGTATTAAACTAGCTAAATTTATCATTGAACATTTCCGAAAACAATTTATAGCAAAGAAAGATCAAATGGAACATATTGTACCTATGAAGCACGCTTGTATCATTCTTCATATTCACCGAAATCAAGAATCCACCTTTTCGTCTTTTAATTTCATGTGCGGCTGGAAACAAATAACTATTGAAACATTATCAGGAAGTAACGTTCCTACATCAGGTCTCTTGGATGGACCTTTATCTCATATTATTGATTCTACTTATCCATTTGAAAAAATTTTACAACAAGAACTGTTATGGTGTCTATCATGTATGAAATATCCATCGAATGATAAGTCAATCAATCATATAAAGTAAGTAACGCGTAAAGTAATGATTTTTTTGTCTTTCATAAGTGTATGTGTTAACCTTTTTTCTTTAGAACATTAAACGAAAAAATCCTTAAGTATCCAAACTTTATTAAATGTTTGAAAGTAAGAATTCTTGAATGGATCGAACAACAACCTACAAATGATTGGCAATATAAAGTCGCATCAAATAAACAAAATTTATACCCATACCCTTCATTTTCTGCAGCACTACAAACTCACATTAGAACACTGTTTAAGAAACCGATAGCTCAAATTTTATGTGCTTTGGAAAGATTATCAGCAACGAAAACATTTTTCTATATTAATGAACGAGCAAGATCAAAAGGAAACTATGAGAAATTACTTGAGTTTTGGGAACAAGTTTATATGGATGAGAAAATTATCAAAATTGAAAATATGCAAAATCCAAAACCTGATGGATATAATATGCCGGCAGGAAGTTTACTTGATCTTGAATTCCCTTTTTCATTATATTTTATGAACCAAATTAATAGTTTTAAAGGAATTTACGAAGAAGAAATAGCTAAATTACAAGAAGATAATGAGAGAATTGATGAAGAAACCAATGAACTATACGATTATGTGATTGAGGAACATTTGAAAGAATTCAAAAATAATATTCTTGCGTCAATTCCGCTATTAAAAGAAAAGGATTCTCCACTTGAATGGGAATGGGCTTCTGAACTATATTTCAATGATTTTGTTACTATTATTGCGTCAAAAGATGGTGAAACAAAGAATAAAAAAATGTTAGCATCAATCTTGAAATTACTCATCGGTAACAAAGTTCGTAAACCGATTTTCCTTCATGCATATTGGTGGAAAAATGGCAACGAAGTTTTAGCTCAATTACAGTTGGCTCAAATGTCTCCAATAATAATTAAAAATATCGAAATTCAAGGAAATGTTACTGTTGGTGGAAATCTCGAAAAATATCTTGTCAAAGAATTGATAAAATTGATGTTGCAGCGAATTTGTGGAAATTTCGAAGGCGCAGGGAATTCTCATTCGATTGATAAATGGCAACATGACGTCACAAAAATATTATCTCTTGTTAGTAAGGTAACGCGAGCAAAGAATTTACCAGATCTTCAATTGTTACGTATTGTAAACGATTTAGTTGCGACAAAGTCCATTCCTTTAGATAGTATTAGAGAAATTGTTCAACTTGGGTTAAGTTCGGATGAACAAGGAGTTCTCTCAGAGAAATTTGTCAACACCGTACTTGATAAGCTAGATAAATTAGAACAAAATGAGAAGAATATAATTCCAAGAAGATCATTCATCATGAGATGCCTTGCATTGATTCCAATAGAATCAGAAGTTCGACTAAGTTTCTATGAGAAATTATTCTCGAAAGAACCTTTCCCATTAATGGGTGCAATCATCGAAAGAATCTTTCTTAAAGAAGATAGGGAATATGAAGATATATTCTTTTTAGTAATTACAGATTTCGAAGATGCTTTAATACAATCTCCTCGATTAAATATTATCAATAAATGTTTAGATTTAGATACAAATATGGCTACTTTATGTTGTGATACCATTGAACAGACCTTCTTCATGAATGAAGAATTGGAAAATTTAGGGGCTTATATTGGACCGGCTCTTGAAGCTTTATATAGAAAAGGAATACCATCATTACAAAAAATAACTTCTATTGCTTTACTTAAGGAATTCGTTCGTCGATTCTGGGACAGTTTTATTAAGAAAGATAATAATGATCCTGACCAAATGGAGGAAGACGATTTTGATAACGATCTTGATAACGATTTTGTTAATAATGAATTAATTGGTCAAATTAACAATATTTTGACATTCGTTCATCCTTTGATTAATTCTCTCAAAATTTACTTTTTAAGAGATTTATGTCGAAGAGATTTTTCAATAGATGATATTAGAAGATTTTGTGACGCTCAGAAACATCTTTTACCGTGGCTTGGAACTTTCAATTGGGAAGATATTAAAGAAAATAGATTGTCATTTAATCCATATTGTTATTTGCCTGAGTATAATGAAGCTGAAAATAGTATTATGTATTTCTATAGTGTAGGAAATAAGGCACCTTTTCAAAAATTTATCCAAAACATGAATCAAAATGTGACTTTGACGGCAAAATTATCTTTAACGGGGCTTTTCTTTGTACGTCTTCATGCTTTGAGAGCTTCAAGAGAATGGCAACATTCAGAAGAGCGATCAGAAAAATTCTTGACACAAGAACTCGCTGGAATAAATCTTCCAGATTTACTTAAAACTATTGCAACAAACATCTTGTCGAATAAACAACCTCTCCTTAAAATTGATAGCCCGGAAATTAGTAATACGGAATTGCTTATAAAATCCGTTATTGCTCATATCATCATATTTCACGCATCGGTTGAACCGAATTCATCTCAATTAGCAATGTATTTACACAAATTACTAGATTGTCAGAACTCGTTTATTTTATCAGGCATGTCTGACATAGAATCAATGGTATTAAACGCCGTTGCTGCTACTGAAAAAACAAATACAAACAAACTTACAAGATATGTTTGTAAGTGCGGATATAAATATTTCATCGCAAATTGTGGTGGAGCTGTTATTACTAGTAAATGTCCGGAGTGTGGAAATACAATCGGTGGAGCGGGTCATAAACCAGCAGAAGGAAACACTATACTCGATAATAAACCAGTTGCTCAATTATCGGTAAATGATCAAACAGGATACATTGGAGAACTAGCTAATCAAAATTTGTATCACTCCGTCAGATATATGACGCCTACATCATATCGTATTTTACATTTAATTGTTCATGCTCTTATTGGAGCCTCCGCACCTCAAACTGCCCTTTTCTTCCTTCAAAAAAATGATCAAACTGCCACAGATTCTGAAAATTATTGTATGGACCATATTCGAAATGATTGGGAAATGCTGAAAACCCTTCTTAATTGCTCAGATGCGGTATATTATATTTATATATTATTATTATATATATTTTTTTATCTTATTAAAATAAATTATAAACTAATAAACAATTTTAATTCTAATCAGAATTTGGCGTTAATGTTCCATTCATTAATTTCTTCGATGATGGAAAAACCATTACCGAATCAACGAGTAACAACATCTGCTGAGCGTGAAAAGTGGGAAACAGAATTCAATGATTATATCACACCGCAAATTAAAAATATAAATGAAACAGCAACTAATTATCGTATGAAATTAAGCGAAGCTCTAAACAAAAATCAAAAAGGTAACTTAATTGAAAGTGAAATCAATCAAACTTTAGTTATGGATCAACAATATCGAAGTGAAAATTTACCAAACTTGTGGAGAACGATTGGAATGATTGGTTTCGACAGTTTCCGCGCTTATTATATGAGCGATACGACAAGAAATAACGATTATCCATTCCTCTCAATATTTTTGAAATATTCTCAAGAATTAGAATTACTCAAGCATCTTTTACCTATAATAAAGTTTGTTCAGATTTTGCATTCCAAACTTGGATATCAGCTAACAAGACAAACTGCAGAAAAAATGACTTTCAGACAATTTATTTATAAAGAATCTAATGGTGGTGATGATGATGATGATGATGAAATTTTCAAAAGCTTGAGAACAGCTTTCGATGATTTTAAACTTGGTTGGAATACAGTAATATCTTTAGTAAATCGATATCAATGTCATGAACTTCCCGATGATAAACCAGAAATGAAAGATGATTCACCAGTTGTTCTTGGTTTAGTGGAACAAAAAGATTCAGGAATTTACTTATGCGCAATTTTATACCATTTAGTTAATATACAAAATAGATTTTTACAAGAAGTCATTGAAATTCCACCTGGAACTTGTAAATCTCTCAAATTTTTAGATGAACCGACATTTGATTTTGGATCGTCAACATCAAAAACAAAACCAGAAACACCTAATGGATATTGCCTTCAATCGATGTATCTTGATCAAGTTCGTTCCGTTAATATCATAAATTTTGAATGGGATGATGAAATTCTTGCATATAGTCAAAGAAATTTAGCAATTGCTAGAGGAGAAGATATTGTTTATGATTTGACGAAAATTGAAGCGGAATTGGCAAGTATTTTGGTATTTGAAAAAGTTTATATAGAAACTCAACCAGATTCACAATTATATCTAGAAGCTTTCCCATATCACTTGGAGTTATTCCAAGGATATATGAGAATTCTAAGTGATATTAAGGATTTAATAATTCAAGAGCCAATTCCAATTGAAAAGGTGAATTTATTAGGATTTTCTAAAAATTCCGGTTTCCAACGTGCATTGGAACCAGCTTTAGATAACGCGTCAGAAATTTTATCATCATTGGAGATTCTTTTATGTTTCGTCAAACGTACTGCAGTTGGAGATAAAGAAAAATCAATTAAAGATTATGTTTCACAGTGGATGAAATTATCATCATTAAATGAACATGAATCATTCTCTAAAATTTTAGAAGTTGATTTACGACTTAAACATTTAGTGTCCTTATACGAACTCGTCGAAGAACAGGTTGCCGATGTTAGAGTTAAATATATTCATGAAAAATATAAGGAAGAACTTTCAGCGGATATGAAGGAGGCAATAGCGAATTCTGTAGATTTTGAACAGCAAACTACAATGAAAAAAGCTATACCAGCAGAAGCGTTCGCTTTAGCTTTAAAACGATTCATGTTACGATTTTTAACTTTAGAAAATCAAAAAGAAAAGGATCCGTTATATTTTTATTTACAAGATGATACATTAAATTTTTGGCCGTCTACAGTTCCAGAAGAACTTATTGGCGAATTATTTCCGAAAAATTTATTAGTGGCTAATACATACGAAGCTTATACATTTACAATGAACATCATTGAGGTAAGAAAATTAAATATTATATGATTTTTTTTTAGTTTATAATTAATAAATATATTTCGATTAGCAAACGAGGGAAAAACAGGCTAAGCAGGCTAAGCAGGCTAAGCAGAATAAACAAACTAAACCGGCTAATACTAGCTATCCAAATATCAATCGAATGGGATCTAAACCTGGCAGAAAAAAGCCTGAGCGAAGTAATAAATTTGACCGCATGTAGAAATTCTTATTTATTATTTTTTTTTTTTTAAAAAAAAAAATTTATATAGTAGTATAGTAGTAGCTTTTGTTATTTTTATTGCAAATAAATAAATGAATTTTTAGACCATATCACCATATCACAAAAATTAGTTTTTTTACAATTATATTTATAAAGTAAAATGTAAAATCTTAAAATCTTGACTTTAAATATGTTATCAATTCGAGAAAATCTTTGTTATAATGTTGTTATAAATAGTCGAGTATACGAAAAGACAATCCCTATATTTTGTTTTCTTAATATTATGGGTCGGATCATTTTTAACTTTAAAAAGTTCCATAATAATTGAAATCAAAAAAATATGAACCACACTTCATTTCTCATAAAAACTTGAAAATCTAGCAAATTCATGCATAATGACAATTTATTTCTATTATAGTTAGGAGTAAATTAAGTACAGTAGTACAAATTAGTCCGGACGCTAAAATAAACTAAAGTTTGTAACATGTACGTGTCAAAAAAAAAATTTAAATTTTACATTGATCGAATTTGCGAGAACGAATAATATGCTATGAAATATTTTCTCTTTTCTTTCTTGGAATTACGCTAGATATGGAGGATAATATATTTTCTTCATTCTTCATTAATTTTGTTATCCCTTAAATAATCCCAACACGATTAGCAAGTTATAATATTTAATTGCTCTAGGAAGTGACTAGAGTTGGTTTTCGGTATGGATCTTTGCTTCGGCTTCCTCTCCTGCTTTTATAAAGTCTTCAAAAATAATTCCTTACGGAAGAAATAATTTCTGCGCAAATGAACAATTGACAATTCAAGTTGAGCAGCCTTCTAAAAGTTGATTATCTTAAGGGTGATATTGTGTCGAAAATTCAAAGTTGTACGAAAATATTTTAAATTTCCGTACGTACTAATAATTTTTAATTAGATTCTTAAACGTACGTACTATCAAAATATAAGGGCGTTGGGTAAACCTGTATGTATAGTAATTCTTTAATTCCTTTCCTCTGCCCTAATTTTTTTCCCCTTATATCCTTACTTCTTACTTTTTTAGCGCGTAGTATGATGGTTGTTGTGGTGGTAAGTTGAAATAAAGAACTAGTAACAGAGAAAATTAAGGGTTGGATCTTGCTTTCCTAGAGGGTTAGCTTATGTACATTGTTTTTAATTTCTATCATAGAATCAAATTAGCGTGTTTCTTAAACAATAATAATACCATTTATAGTATCCCCATGTATGACTTCATATTTAATACGTTCAAAATACATATATTAAAGAATTAATTATCATTTAAAAACAATGCTTGAAAATATTTTTTGCATAAGATTATTCGTAAATTTGCATATTCCGAATGTAGTTATTTTTTTGCAAATAAGCAAATAATAAATAGTAATTTATGAGAAAAATCCTAAATAAATTTTATTATATTTATGAAAATGAACAGTTAATAAAAAAGAACATTTTAAATTATGATCAAAAAACTACAATAACATTTCTATTTTTCAATCACAGTTTTAGTGATAAAACTACAGTACTATCATATGAGCGGATTTGATCGGAATGTCGATCATCAAGTGAGTTATAAACTGATTCCCAAAAAATTATTATTATTAATATAAATTTTTTAAAAAAAGTTATGGAATGATACTTATTTACTTTATTTAAAAGGATTAGTTTTACAATTTGATGAATTGAAATTAATACATCAAGATGAAACCAAATCGATTTACACATTGTATAAACTAATTTCAATGTTTAAAATCGTTTAATTATTTAATTTACCAGAGGTGAAAATCTCCTTACATGTTATTAAAAAAACCTGGACATAAATAAAACATTTAATAAAGCTGACAATTATAATATTGAATTAGGCATATTTTCACTATTAAATTTATTTAAATTTAATACGTTTCTTCTATATAATTGTGTCAAATCTCTTATGCAATCTTCTTTAAAAGCCAAATATTTAAATTATTTATTTCAATAAAAATTATCTCGTGAATTTGATCGAGCCAATCATTGATCGGTTCGTGAATTGTGATATATATAAATTTTGCGGTCGAAAAAAAGAGTAAATGAGCTTTTTTTGTTAAAAAATATTATCATAATTGTAATTAAACATATTAAATGAAAATAGTATTTACAATAAATAATTGATAATTAATTACATGATTGATTATAATTATTGGCTGATGAAATTGTGTGACCTCATCAACAACCCGAACTTTCCGCTTTTTTTTTTAACGTGTCTGGTGTCTAGTAAAGTTTTAATACGCGCCCTAAAAAAGTTTAATGTACCTTTATGATATTGCTTACTTGCCATTTTTAAAAAAGAAAATTATTTTATTATATGAAAATACAGTAAGATGACCAAGGTTAACCGTTCAATAAGCTGTTCAAAGTGATTTTGATCACATGATAGGATTGGCTAATGAATTTTCGATCAATATTATCTAAATGTTTAAAATTGGTTTTTTATAAAATACTAGATAATTTCAAATATTCTAAAGAATTTGTAATTTTTGTGCAGGTATAAAATTGATTTTAGTGGGTCCAACGACTCAACAACTTCAATGTTTTTAAATATAATCTGGTGTACAATAAAACTTCACTAAATTGATTAAATTGAAAATGTTAAGTTGAAATTAAATTACAATATGAATTTAATTTAATGATGAAAATAATTTAAATCTGCAATTCCTTGAAGTTTTAAATTTTGTTTATTGCAAATAAAATTTGAATTTTGTAAGATTAATTCAAAAGTATCATTCAAATATTCATAAAATCAAAAGAAGGATATATTAACCCAGCAAAACAATATATTATATATATATATATATATAATATATATATTTTTTAAAAAGAGAAACTAGTTATACTACACGCAAAAACCTCTTAACTAAAAACATAAAAGTGATAGGTTAAGATGGTGTAATGAAAAAAATTTAGGAAGAGAAATAGAAACGAGTGGTAGTCAGATGAGTCAAGTTTGCTCTTTTGAGTCAGATGGGTATGAAGAAAGTAAAGTTTGCATTGGTGGCGGATCTGGTGGATCAGTGATGTTTTAGGTTGTTTGATTGGCATGGAATGGTTTAGTTGTGGTGTTAATATTTTTGGCCATACACATGACATTCCAATTTTAGATTGGGTGGCGCAAAACTCCGATTGAGAACTTGTAGAATTATTTAAGTACATAAAAAGGAAGCCTTTACCTAAATCTAAACAGGACTTGTTTTTTAGTAATTTTAACTTAACTCAGTTGTCGTTGGTAGTCTTTTATGTATTTAATTTTCTACTAAGTCTTGTTGTAAGGTTTGTAGTCCCATATAGTTTTACTATCTGACCTTGTACCTACAACTTCACATCCTGTAATCTCAATCATCTTTATTAATAAAATATGCGCTAAGCGCCTGTGAACTGAAAAAAAAAAAAGAAA
>QZLH01000427.1:8515-30673 GCA_003833135.1 Oehlia diaphana | reverse complement strand
GTCCCATATAGTTTTACTATCTGACCTTGTACCTACAACTTCACATCCTGTAATCTCAATCATCTTTATTAATAAAATATGCGCTAAGCGCCTGTGAACTGAAAAAAAAAAAAAAAAAAAAAAAAAAAAAAAAAAAAAAAAAAAAAAAAATCTAAACAGGACTTGAAACGGTACATCACTTTGAGAATTCTAATCATATAATCATATCAAGTTTAAATTCGATATTTTGAAAGTTTTTTTTGCCAATTAATAAGTACGAAAATATTTTTCTTATACATGTATAAATTTAAATTTTTATACAAAAAAAAAATAAAAAATCCGGTAATTTGGTGTAGGTGTGTAAAATGTAAATGTGGTTTATTTTGAACTTGTTCGTTTCTAAGACGCAAATTTTTATATTCTTCTCCATGCAGATCATCTGTTAAAATTTTTTTTATATTTCTAATATTTTAATATTCTTTGCCCAGGGTATAATATTTTGTAGTAGTAGTGTTACACAATTGAATAGTGCAAAGAATTAGTGCAGTATCAAAAAGATCACATGTTCCATCTGTAACTCGTTTATTAAGATCATCATTCTGCGTTATGTAATCCGCATTCGGAAACAATCAAATATTATTTTTTTTTTTTTTTAAAAAAAAAAACCTTAAAATGTTTCTTTCTACGATTTGCAATCATCATACAAAATATTTACCTGCTTAAGATATTTTGAATGCTTATCGTTCTTTCCGGAGTTTTCATACAAAATACTTTACCTGCTTAAGATATTTTGAAAGGTTGATCTACAAAAAAATTCATCTTATCGTTATCTTCCGGAGTTTTCATACAAAATGCTTTACCTGCTTAAGTTATTTAGAATGGTTGATCTACAAAAAAAAAAAAAAAATATCGTTTTATCGTTCTTCTCCGGAGTTCATAACAAGATGAATCCGAATTTATTGAATACGAATCCCTATATATTTGCTTGAAGAATTTATTGATTTTTTAGAAAACATTATTGTAATTTTAATGTTATAGTTTATTCACGTAATTAATTCCAATATTTGACTATCTGTCTCCAAAAAAAATTTTTGATAAAAAAAAAATTTTCTTAAAATCTTGCATCTGGTTGAAATTTATTATCGTTTAAAGAATTCATTATTTTTAAACAGCAACTATGGGTGCTATCCTTTCAAAAGCATTAAAATTAATATTCTCTGTTGGCTGTGTTGGTACGTAATGTTAAACAAGTTTGGGTCCAAAATTTTATTATACTCTACTAATTTCTATTTAATTTTACTATATGTATATAGTCGCTGGACTGGCTATGTATTGTTTTGATAAACCTATGCCTATTTCTTTTCCTGATGTGTCTGGTGGTTCCTTAAGTACTATCTTAATTTCAGCTGGGGTTTCTGGAGTTTTAGCTTGTCTCTTTAATAATAAGTGTACATGGTTTGAATTGTTTAAAGAAATGTGTAAGGGTGCACTTACTGGTATAATTTCAACTTTATCAAGTGAAATTGCTGGAAATATAGCACATAAATTAGCGTTTTCAGATTGTGCGGTAAAATTTATGAAAACTTTCGCCAGTTCCTGTTCATCAATAATATTTAGGCATTATTCTGATGGAAACAAAAAACCGTTAACTATTAAAGAGTTTATTCCTACATTCTTTTACAGTATATTGTCCTATGGAATAAACGTTGGACATGAAGCAATATATAAAAAGACTGTTGAATCCGCTACGGACTTGTACCAAAAAACTAAATTACAACTTGGTGAATCAGGTTCCATTATCGACTTGTCTTATCATCTTAAAGATTGGCGCTCAAAGCAAACCTTCTTATCTCTCTCACTTCAATTTTGCGATAATTTGATAACTAAACTGAGCGTTAATTCAATAAAACAAGTGATTAGAAATCAAAAAGTGGAGGTAAATCAAACTCCTCAAGGTTATTCCATTATATTTATGGAATCTTTAAAATCTACACTGGTTTCATTTGTTCAAACCGGTATTACTTATCATGAAGGAGTTGAAAATAAAGATAAAATTATTTATAACCTTGCAGAGATTGAGAAAAAAGGTTTAAATATCCAAAATGTTAGTGATCAAAATTTTATTAGCTCGTTCAATGATCCAAAGGAAGTGGAGGAGCTCTTTACTAAACCAGTTGAACTTGAACCGAGTGAAATCGATCCCGATTCTGACTCTGATGATAATAATTATACCAAAGCTAATAATATGAATGTCAATAAAGCTAGCTTTACAAAATCAAAAACTCCAAATACTCGTGATAAGATCATCAATGAGTCACGTTCTTGGAACGAAGGTGCAAAAATTTATTCCACGAGAGATGCAATTGAAACTTTCCGATTTCAATATGAAAGACATAATAATAACGTTGCTTATGAGACTTGTGATGATGTTGATCAAACTCCAGCTAATTCTGAATATGTGTACGTTAATGCTCGTTCAAATAGCAGTTTACCCGTGTCCTCATCATCTTCGACCAATAAGGATAGTGGTAAAAAAGGGAAATTCAGAGCTACAAATGAAAGTTCCGATTTGTTTCTATCTAATCAAGTTAATCAATATTTTACTAAGAAGCAAAATCTACCTGAGGTAGTAAATGAAGCGAGCACACATTTAGGAGTTAAACTTCATCCGATAATCTGTTGGGATGCAGATAATCAAAAGTATATCTTTTCAGACCCGAACGAATGGCCGGCTTTCCCTCATAAAGCCAAAATCATCGGATTCATTGGGACAAAAAAGTCTGGACGTACTACAGCAATTCATAGTCTCTTATTCGAATTGGGTTACTTTTTAACTGAAGATCAGCTAGCGAAGTCATTATTACCAATTGGTGTAATGATGTACGTTCTGAAAAAACATGACTTAATATTTCTGGACTGTTGTGATATTGCAGATTCTTCCATAGATAAAGCCGGAAATCTTGTAAAGTTTCAATCTTTTTATCTTTCTTGCAATAATTATATATTCAATGAGTTAATTCTCCTTTATAATACGTTTTTCTCAACAGCTTTCAGGATATCTACTTGAATTCTTTACCTATATGGCTTCCTGTCACTTAGTCATTCACACGGCAATTCCTCAAAAGAAAGAAGGTGACCGATCTATGTTTTCAGAAACACTTACTGATTATATTCATGCAAAGGCAAAACTTCAACTATTGTGGTCCAATACAATTCAAACATTTGGACCATCAATGCTCACTGTTCTAGTTCGCGGTACAAAACAACAGTGTGAGAAAATGGGCTTAGATAAAATCAATTTATTTTCTTCTCAATCAAACAATGATGAATATGACAAAATCGTATTTACGCATGGATTTCAAGATTCTAAAGCATTTACCTGGCAGTACATTCCCGAAGAAATGATAACTTTACGAACTCTTGCAAATGACAAATTTGCAGTTCCTTTGGAAATTCTAAGGCGTATTAAAGATGAAACTGAGCCTCATGGACTTTCTATAAGTGT
The DNA here is from genome assembly GCA_003833135.1 of Oehlia diaphana. Classification (NCBI taxonomy): domain Eukaryota; kingdom Fungi; phylum Glomeromycota; class Glomeromycetes; order Glomerales; family Glomeraceae; genus Oehlia; species Oehlia diaphana. The sequence goes on along the minus strand of QZLH01000427.1, from coordinate 27,189 downwards.
GCAAGCTATTATGGAGGGAATTACTGTTGGTGAATGTGTAGCTAATAATGAAAATCTGAAGCCTTTTTATAATAGAGTTGAAGCAAATTGGAAACATCTATTTAATATAATTATGTCTAATAGTATACTTACTCGAAGTGTTGCTGATTTTATTAATTATGAAACGATTAAAGAAGCCGATGACAAAATAGGTGGTTTAATTCAAGAATACATCGAATCAGTAAATAATCTTGTCAAATACGTAAGAACAAATATTATTATTATGTTACTTTCTTAACTCGTACATACTGTTAACTTACAATATCAATTAATCAACTTCATTTAGTCAGCATCTCAAGGATCAGCGTTAGAAACCAATTTCAGAGCAATGTGCGAAGACTTTAAGAATCGAATGGATATTGAAATGAATAAACCGAATGACGAACAAGATACTACTATTGGCTTCAAATTAAATATTGAAATTGCAAAATGTCTTCTTGAAAGGTAAGCCAACCTTTTTTTTTTTGTAATCAAATTTTATGAACACAAGTTTGTAATATTTAATATAATATTTTTAAATTCTTAGTTCGAAAACAGAGACTAATTTACAATTAAAAGAAAATTTGATATCGTGGGGTCTTCATGGCCTAACACTGATCCATAATCGTTCAACACCTAAAGTTCTTGAGCATACATGGATGAAGCTTTGTATCAAGACGTATAACATACTTGAAATCTTGAACGATCCCGTTATTTACAATGTTCATTGGCACTGTTGGAACTTTTTATCATTTACCAGCTCTTGTGGTTTTAAATTGGAACTTATTGGATGGAAAATACTGGAGCGTGCATTGCAATGTCTCAAAACATCAGCTAATAAACCTCAATTTCACTTTCATGTTCTCAAATGTTTTCTTAAATTTCTTGAGACTGAACCTTATCTTCCAGTAATAATTAGTCCTTCAAATAATGACATATCAAATCAAACTTCATCGTTACAATTAAATGAGGAACAATATTACCAACTTAAACAAATGACTTATTATGGAATAATGGAATATTCGAAAAAGTGTGTTAGAGATGCTGCAGAAAGGCGAAAGCCGACTAATATGGAAATTTTTTTGGAAGATATTATGAATATTATTAACAAACAAATCAAAATTTTAATAGGTTCAGCATTAACATCATCTCACAATGAACCTTTCTCGATTTTACCTGAACATCAGCAGTTCGCTATTGTTAGTGTTGCATTGGAACGGTTAAACACCGATATTGCTCTTTATGTCTCTAAATACATCTTTGGCGGTGAGGGATTAATCAATGTCTTTCTTCCAGATTCGCCTATTGAGGCATTGCAAGACTATCATGAAGCGGTTCGTAATTACAGATGGTTGCTTTTACAACGAATTGCTAGACTCCGAGATGATGAATGTACCCAAAATCTTATTGAAAATACTCTTTCTAGCGTCGTCGGTTTCTTAAAAAATTTGCCATATGATGATGCATCCAAAAAATCTCATTCATATGCAGCTCTCTTCGCAAATGCCTTAATGTTTTCCGAAAATATCATGCAAAAACGTCAACAAGTCAAGAAGAAAAGTCAAGTAACATCATCGTTTTCCCGACAACCAATGACCATAAATGATATTAATAAAAAGAAGGAAAAGATTGAAAATGAAGAATATGGAAAGGTTCGCATAGAGTTACTTTCGCAAAAATGTTTTAGATCTGTATTACAAGAGTTTTTGCGTGGGCTGAAATCCAAAGATCAAAAAGAATATCTCAGCTCAGAAAAAGTTCGACATTATACACAATATGTTAATAACTTATTGTTCGCTCCTCATAATTCTCGAATTCAAGCCTTGTCTTTGGATCAAATTTCTGTTGTTGAACGAAATATGCTTCGATTAATGACCTTTCAAATAATGGATCTTTATATAAAAACTCTTTGGAAACACGAGTTAGAAAAGGAGGAACCCGCCGTGTCAAATCAAATTTCAATCGTATATAACACACGAGCATCTTTGAGGCTATTGAATCGAATTTATTGGATGATAACTAAAAAAGATAAAAATGAAGATATTCAAGCACTTTCCATTATTTTCGGTTCTTCAACAAACACAACATCTGGACAAAGTATTATTCATTCCCTTCCTTCTTCTAATGATATGCATTCCTCGGAAATTCTGGCCGATGAAATGATCCAACGTATTGGCCTTAACAATTGGCAAAACCTTATAACTATAACTTCCATTCCACGCATCCTATCTGATCATGCTTCTAAAATTGATCCTGATAATTCATTAAACTTTCACGAGGCTATATTTGACGTGCGAGATGAAGCTTTAATCCTCCTTTGGAATCTTTCCGAGTGTAGTGGCGTCTCGCTTGGAGTATCAAAAAAGGTCATGACCGTCAATGAATTTCGATCAGCAAATGTGGTTGGTGAATTCTCAGACACGTCAACTTTTGATGAGAATGGAATAAATCGGATTAGATTCCTTGTCAATCGAGTCATAAGTCAGATATATACTGATACTACCACTGTTAATGCTGAGATTACAAATCAAGAACTACATAATCGTTTTAGAATTGGCAAAATTCGAGCTATTGAATCGACAAAACGTGTTACAATTTCTGAGAATATCGAAAAGCAAATGGAGGAGCAAAAATTAGAACCTGATCTTCAAGCAATGAAAGAGGCTAGATTAAGAAAATTTAATAACAAGTAACTTCTTAAATACGATATCCGTAGTTAGGTAACAAAATTTGCTTAAGACTATACATATACAGTATATAAGTGCGTGATAAAAAGTCATAGCAGATATTCCACAAAACATTTATTTTATTATAATCCTTTTAGTAATTAGAATTTTTTAAATTTATCGCAGTATGTACGACAGTAAAGTGAAGGCGCATTTATATATAACAATATATTTCTTATTTCGTATAATTTCTTAATTAACCCAAATAAAGAAGAAAATATTTACACACTACATCCCGCATAACATGCAACCAGCAACCCTTAAGTTTAGGACGTCCTTAATTATTGCTTACTTTAGGAAATTTAGAAATGTTTTATAAATAAAAATGTAAAAGCTACTTGTTAGTTAATACATCATATATGAACAATGTTTTCAAGTAATTGTCCATATCAAAAGCTTTATATTAATCTTAATTTGGTGTTGATGTAAATTTTTCTTAGTATAAAATATTATCGTAAGTCTTTATATTTTACAAATGTTTCTTTTTTTACGAAATTTACGTGATGTGTAATATCATGTGATATTGATTGATTCTTTAACTGAATATTATGACATGTTCATAATGGCTAAAGTATATGTTTATTGAACAAATTAACAAAATTATACAGTTACTATAAATGAGAACTTCCTTATATAAATGACACTAGATAAGATAAAATAATTTGCTCTTATAGTTAGATTTTAATTTGCTCTTTGATGCAATAGTTCAAATAAAATATATGGAATAAATGGTTGAAATGCATCTTTAAATAATTCAATAGCTTTCTCATAATCCTTACTAACCCATTCCCCAGTTTCGTACATAAGCGCAAGATTATATTTTGCCGCAAAATGGCCTAAATTTGCCGCTTTTTTATAATATTTAACGGCTTTTTGTTTATTGGCTTTAGTTCCAAAACCATTTTTATAGAAATATCCTAATTTAAATGCCCCTTCTACTACTTTTCGAGAAGATGCTTTATATAACTTGAAAGCTTTCTCATAATCTCTGTCATTTTCATACATAAGGGCGAGATTATATTGGGCTTTACTATGTCTCAAATTCGCTGCTTCTTGGTAGAATTCGGCCGCCTTTTGTTTGTCAACATTGGTTCCAATTCCATCATAATAATAGTTTGCTAATGTAAACATTCCATCTTTATTTCCCCCTTCGGCTGATTTTTTACATAATTCAAAGGCCTCTTCATAATCTTTTTCTACACCTTCACCACTTTCATACATAAGTGCAAGGATATATTGAGCTCTATTATGTCCCAAATTTGCTGCTTTTTGATAGAAGTCAATTGCCTTTTTTTTATTTCTATAAGTTCCTATTCCGATACTATAACAATATCCTAACATTGCTATTCCGTTTATATGTCCTCCTTCAGCTGATTTTTGAAATAATTGAAAAGCTTTGTTATCATCCTTAGCAACTCCTTCTCCATCCTTATACATACGGGCAAGATAAAATTGAGCTATATTATTTCCACTATTTGCAGCCTCTTTATACCAATGAAAAGCCATGCTAAAATCTTTTTTTTTCCTATAATAAAAACCAACACTTAATTGACCGGATGAGAAATTTTTATCGGCCGTTTTTTTAAAATATTTCAAAGCCAATTCTTTGTCTTCCATAACTCCACGTCCATCATGATAGCATAATCCAACATAATACTGTGCTAACATATGATTTTGTTTCGATGCTTCTTTAAATAATTTGAACGCCATTTTATAATCATCTTTTGTTTTAATGTAATAATGATAACACCCTCGTAAAAAGATAAGATGTGGTTCGTTTTGATCATTTAACCAGTTGTAAATTTCTTGTGAAGTAATGTTATGATTATTTTGATAATCAAAAATATTATTTTCAATTGGTTTTCCATTTTTCAGATTTTCATTAATAATAGAATCAATTTCTTCAGTAGCTTTTTCAAATAAATTTATATTAGTATTAGATTCTACTACTATATTATTAAAATTTTGATGATCAATCAATTGAGAACCAGCACTAGATTGTTGTTCATCTGATGATTGAACGTAATTAATATCTGGTTGAACGGCTTCCGGAATAATTATATTTGGTCGATATAAATCATATAATCGAAAAGCTACTTGGGTTATTTCTGGGCGATTATCTGGATCATGATCCCAACATTCTAGAAAAGAGAAAAAAGGAAAATTAAAAAAAAAAATATATTTTTTCGATAATCAAAAATTTTATACCATTAATTAAAAATAACATATTTACCAGTTAAAATATTTTTATAAACTTCGGGCGTATCCGGAGTAATCTTTTCTCTATCACCCAACAAAATGTTCATTTGTAATGAAGTTGGAAATACTTTTTCAAAAGGTGGTCGACCGCTTGAAATCTCCCACAAAAGTACACCAATACTATATATATCACTCTTTTTGTTTAAACGATACGTCTTGTCATTAAGTTTTTGGGGATCAATATAAGCTAGTATCCCATATATATCCGAGTGTGCTTCAGATACATCATTGACTCTTCTAGATAATCCAAAATCAGCCAATTTTATGGAATTTTGATGAATTAATATGTTTTTTGAATGCTAATAATAAATTAAATAAAATAAAATAAATCAAAAATGAAAATAATTAATAAAACAATTATAAACAAACCATAAAATTTATTTTAATAAAAATAAAATTACCAAGTCAAGATGCATAATCCCTTCATAATGCAAATATGATACGGCACTAGATAATTGGTATGCCAATTTGAACTTGAATTCCCATGTAAGATTTTTATTTTTTTCCAAATATGAACGAAGGGTACCATTATCTGCATACTCCATTACCAATAAATATTTATCTTTTTCTAATATTAAAAGCAATTTAATTAATGAGTTTACTAAGTTGAAAAATATACGTCTTTAAGAATATTAATTTTTTATACCTTGAACTGCAGTTCCAAAAAAACGAATAATATTTTCATGATAATTGACGTCATGATGAATTTTAAACTATATTATAAATATAATAATACTGCATATTAATAAATAATTTTAGAATTAAAATAGTTTAAATTACATAAGTCACCTCGTTGACGATTTTTTTAATATTCTCAGTGATATTTAGATTAAATGATTTTAATGCATATTTAACCGCTGAATTATTCCAAATTGCACAATACACCTTTCCGTAGTAACCATTACCAATTTGTTTCATTTCACTAAAATCTTCGTAATCGAAAAGTTTAATACGACCTTTTGATATTTCATCTGCGAACCAATTAACCTCTTCATTTGAATGGCTGACAGGTTGCATTTCGGTGTAATCGTTTATGTGCAGTATAATAGAAAAGGTAATAAAATAAAATAAAAAGAAAATGTCCATTTATATGTAATTGTGCATGTGATTCTATTGGTTTATCGGACTTTTTAGAATGTTCACATTCCTTATCCTATGGATAATAATAATTATAACCTGAATTTACTAAATTTATATGCGGTACCGCTTCAACTATTTCTAAATAAAAACTTCGGAGTTCTTTTATAAATTTAGGTTGGATCCATATAAGACCATATTCGTGCTTGTACTCCTTTACAACTTGTGATAATCTTGTCGATCAAATATAATTTAAGGATAGCGCATAAATAAGCTAAATGATCGCGCGAAAACTTATAGAGCAATTTATTAGAATTTAATGCATCTACTATAATTTTTATTAAAGAAAAGTAGAGCGTAAATAAGTTAACCATAGTTGTTGTTTTCTTTGAACTTTATTCTTTAGTTGGCTTGGAGCGAAAAAGCATGCAATATGTCTAAACTTTAATTATAGCATCGTTTTAACCAATTTGATTATCATACTAACAATATATGGTTAGTTTGATCCTAAGTATGGCTTAGACTTTTATAACATTATATGCTTAAGCTTAAATTTAGAATATGCTTCAAGCTTCAAGCTTTGTGCTTTAAATCCGCAGCCAGTTTCCCACGGATGGTAGGTTAATCAGCATACTCCATAATTTAAAAATATTTTTTTGACTATTTTGATTTTCTGATTTTAAAAACAATTGATTCCATTCATTCGAATTGTTAACAACTTGCATTTTATCTTATCAGATATAATAATATAAATAAAAAGAATTTATGTACGATGTATTATGGTAGTACTGCAGGTTAAAGCATGTTGTCGATCATTGTCATGATTGAATAGTAAAAAATAGCAAATTACGTCATATTTACATTTTCAAAGATTAATTAAAAATCTTCGTAATTTAATACAATTCTTTCTAAATTAATTAATATTAATTATAACAAAATTATACCGAAAAAAATTTCTAGTTGATGCTTATAAAATAATACATTTATCAATTGCATGAAATAAATTTCCTTAAAAATTGTAATATCCCCCCCATTATGAATTTATGATCGGTAATAGCAGATTAGCCGCAGGTACTGGCCGTGCCGTGCCGTGGGTAATATTAAAGTATTTGATGACCTCTTTTGTAGATTCATACAGGTCCAGACCATTAGAACAAAAAAAAAAAGTAAGCTTTGGATTGGATATTCCTGATGTGTATGGTTAAACACAATAGAAAATAAAAATTAAATTGTAATTTAATCAATTTAATCGCTTATTTTAGTGGTGTGAAAATATGTGCAGCGTCAAAATTTCATCAAAAACTATGTTTTCAAATGCTGAAATAACTATGGATGTAGATTATCAAGGAAATTATGAAGACACATATTGAAAAGTTTTATACTTAGTAAAACTTTTAAATCTTTAATTTACCTTAATACAATGGTATGATTACTTTAAAAATATGCCTGAAAACTCATACTTAAAATTAGAAAAGTAAGAAAGCCATTGTGATTTAATTCCTCATATTAGTTCTATATCAAATGTAGCTCATATTATACCAGATTTTAATATTAATAATGGTTATTTTATTAATAAATATAATTTTTAATAACTAATAAATATTATAATAATGTATTTGTTAACAAATATATAGATGAATTTACTTTCTATGTAATGATACAGTATATTGAAAAGTATTATGATTTTATTAATTATCATATTTACTAAATTAATATTTTTCTAATACTTAAAAAATCACAATACAATTACTAATTATATTAAATATATTTGATATTTAAAACAAAATCTTAACACTAATTTAGTAATAAAAAGATTTTTAAAGATGAGTTGATGTTTATTAATTTAGTTATCCCTATAAAAAATTTTATCCGTTATTCTGCAAAAACTCCGTAAAAATGGGCCTTTCACAGGTCCACTTACGGAAAATAAATCGATAAATTCCGTGATATAAGGTTATTAATTACGGAAATATGAGCCTTTTGCGGAAAAAAAATGGAATGTAAAAAAACGGATCGACTTTTTTTACAGGGTATGTTAGTTTTTAAATCTATAGCGATTTATATAAATTAAAAGGTATTTATTTTATAATTCAATTTGAACAATAAAAGCTATCCCAATAAAATAAATTTATTTTCCAGATTTTGGGATACTGTATGCAGTAATACTTCGTATCAGTAATGATGTGATAAATTTGAAAATGATCAGCAAATTCATGTGATAAAATAGCATTTAAGCTTCATGCTTTATTAATATATGTTACATATCAGGACATAAAAACGTTAAAAAGAACATAAATAGTTATAGAATTATGAATAAAAAAGTCTGCCATGTGTAACATTATAATTTTGCTTGATATGATTTTTAAATAATACGAAAGCAATAAGGCACGGAAGTATGTATGTAATTGTTTTAATGCCCTTCGTCATGTCGAATATGTCCTGACGCAATAAATAATTATTTATTGATAAGCAAAGAACTGAGTAACTTGTTAACTAAAAACAATTAGCAGTAAATTCTTACATTTCTTGGAAGAGCCGGAATAGCTGGAAGTGTCGGAGGTAAGGGAGGGCGTGGAATTGGAACTGTAAGTGGAAGAGTTGGAAGTGCTAGAAGAGACGCTGGTTGAGTCCGAACAGATGTATGCTACATCTCTTGCTGCTTCATATGCGCGCTGCTTTTGTACAACAGCGTCTGCCGCCTTTTGTGCTGCTTGTTTTGCTTGCGATGACATATTAGTACTGTAAGTTTATCTGTTATAGCAGAAAACTAATGAAAATTTGAAAGTTTGCAAAGAGGAAGGCCAGCTATATAAGCAAATGAATTTCGAATTTAGCATTTGATTCATTTGATTCAAACGGAATTTCGAATTTAGAATTTGATTCATTTGATTCAAACGGAATTTCGGATTTAGCATTTGATTCATTTGATACAAACGGAATTTCGGATTTAGCATTTGATTCATTTGATTCAAACGGAATTTCGGATTTAGCATTTGATTCATTTGATTCAAACGGAATTTCGAATTTAGCATTTGATTCATTTGAATCAAACGGAATTTCGGATTTAGCATTTGATTCATTTGATTCAAACGGAATTTCGGATTTAGCATTTGATTCAAACGAAACTCCGAATTTAGATTTGATTCAAATGAAATAGCATTGAAATTTCGAATTTGGCATTTGATTCAAATGAAATAGCATTGAAATTTCGAATTTGGTATTTGATTCAAATGAAATAGCATTGAAATTTCGAATTTAGCATTTGATTCAAATCGAAATTTCGTTGATTCACAATATTGATAATCGCATCTTTATTACTTGTGCAACAAAGATTGGATAATCGAAGACTCATGATTAGATTCGCAGCAAAGATTGGATAATCTCTGAATTATAATTTTATATTAATATAATAATAATAATTAATTATAATTTATCAGTTATCTAAAAAAGTTGCAAAATTAATAATTATCAAACCATAAAAAAATAAGATGAAATTCGACTTATGGTATGATAAAATAAAGTTGTGAATTACGAGAAGTAATTTTTTATCATCAATAATAATTATTAATAAAATTTATCTGATTATTTTAATTAAAATGTATTACAATTTTTATTGCAAAATAATTGCATATGGTAATTTTTGGGATGATTGTAAAACTCTTAACAATATTATTGTATGTTCAGTTTTAACGGTGAAGAAATGATTTGTTAGGGAGATTTATTTTTGAAAAAAATTGTGATCTACTTTCCCGAAACTGAAACTTCTCAATCATTACTTTTCCTCGTCCACTTGCATATGACGATGAATCAATCGAAGTCCGAATTCAAGTTTTTCTAAGAATTCGGTAAAGTTAGAATACTGTTGTAAGATCTTTGAGGAGTCCTCAACCTCGGGAAGGTTATTGTATTTATTTAGTGGGACTAAATTTCGTGAAGTTGATATGAGTGTCATTGTGATGATAATCATGTAAAGGAATTTTGGTTCTTTATATTTTTGTTTGGGCTGATGATGTTAATAATCAAAATTCAGGCCATTTTCCGGTTTATCCGAATTAAGACTTTCATTAAAACTTGGGCGTTGTCTTATCTGCACAGACAAGGTAAGGTCTGGCGTTCTATTACTTGCAGAAATGATTATCAACTGTGCTTTAGAGCTGATATTGTAGTTTGAAGGAAATGCTGATGGAAATATTGGAAACGAATGTTCGGATGAGACAATTACGCAGTTGAGGTACAAATATTTTTAGTTGCGGTCGCAACGTAATTGGCCTTACAAAAAATAATGCTTAAACGAAAAAAAAATAAAGGTTTGAGTTTATTCAATGAGACCCAAAGTCATTTTTGAGCTGATCACGCATCAACTGCTACTCAAAGTCTTCTGTAAACCCACAACGAAAATTATCAGCTCACTGTGAGCATCATCTTCCCATATCATTATTCGATAAAGAGTCGTAGACCATTCATGACCTTTGGCATATCTCCAAAGCTTGAATTAACATATTCTGTTGTAAGACATTTACCACCCGCTCTTGTGCAATATTTTTTGCTAATCAATAATATTACATGGTTTACTGTATTTTCGGACTGGGCACATTTTTGGCCTGGTGTGATATATCTTGAAACGGATATATTTTTGATCTGCTATAACACGTTTTCGAACTAGTGTACTGCACTTTCGACACCAAGTTCCCTTAAGAACATCCTTTGTTGAAGCCTTCCATTTATGATCTTTTTTACACTGCCATTCAAGAGGATTCCGTCAATTAATATACTCACTTTGTAAGGCAAAGACCCCCCTTTTTCTCTGCAAACTTCTTCAGTTCTTCAATCGTTCGGCTACGACGATTATCAACTGCACACCACGGGCACCATATTTTTCTATTCCATAAATGATCTTTAGCATATTTCCAAAGTATTAAAGCCTTATTATAGACATATTTTTCGGAAAGACATTCACCTTCTCTATTACGCGCAATTTCTTTAGAATATCTAATTAATATTTTATACCATTTTTTCAAAAGTGTACGCGTGTAAATGGTCCCATAATATAAATTTACCAAGAAAATGTTTTATTAATACAGATAAAATAAATACAAATGTAACCTATATATGGTACATACCAAATTTTCTAAGAACTATTTATAGTATCTGATTTTTCCGCAAAACTACTCAATGACCTCACCCTTTTTATTTCTCTCAATTACTCACCACTTTGAGAATCGTCCAACGGCCTCCTCTACTCCTCTAACAACCATACAATATGTCCGAGAACCTTCTCCACCTTAGCCTGTAAATTCTCATCTTTGTATACGACGATCACTGGTTCTGATAGGTTAAATGTCGGCTTTTCCTCATTATCTAGCGAACATTCCACAAAGTATCATTTGGAACACCTTATCCACGCCCTGTCTATTTTCGCCTTGCGTTCATGTGACAAGGTTGACTCCATCTGCATTGACGCCTGGGCGAATCCTTTCATAATATCTTCTTTCTTGGCTTAGATTATACCGATGATCCCCCGGTTGATACTATATTGCATAATCGAAATTACCTTACCCATTTCGACCTCGATAAGTTTTTCAGGTATGAGCTTGAAATTATCTTTGTTTAACGAGACCCCGGAAGCCAGATAGCAGTAAAAATGAATGGACTTCGTTGCCTCGTTTGCCTTATTGAGAGGAGTAACATCCTGACGAAGTTTTATTTCTGTAACTAGATGTTCAAACACCGGCTTTGGACTTGTCGCTACTCAGGTCAGCAGAACCGCACGAATAGATCAATGCCGGGGTTCGGATCATTGCTAATGCAATAAAGCCGACACACTTTTGGGAACAAGCTTTTGATGGGATCCCTACGAATCTACGATCACGGTGGACTTGATATTATTTTTTTAACACGAACAGCTGGAGCATTTCACGAAGGTCTTAATCAAGTATTGAGTTTTAAGGCCTTCGAGGTCGCGTGTTCGATATTTACAGTTCACTTGAAACCCTTCGTCCGTTCGGACTAATGACGACGTCAAACTCTGTAATGCAACAATCAAATTAAGACAGTGAGTAATTTGACGTGAAACATCGCTTCCGGTTAAATTTCGTTTACCTCAGGTAAGGAAAAATACATACTGTACCATGTACAGACTTGTTGAGCAATGTCTTAAACGAGGGGAGTTCGTCAATTAATTTCTGTTCGCGGGCTCGAAGTGGAAGTTGACACAGGTGGTTCGACTATTACATTAATACATTCTTCGACCAGTGAGTCAGGGAAGTATTTCGAAATCTTTGTCGCAAGTAGACTGTATTGTGAGACTGTTCAAGAGATCGTCGCATCATCACGAATTTCCACCTTCCATAGCTTAATGTCTTTAGCGTCAACAATAGCGAAAGTTGGATTTTTTTGCCTTTATAGCTTCCTTGAGGTGGTTGACCAACTTTTTCCTATAAATATCAACAGCAGTCGTGTTTCCTTTGACGAGATAGAGTAACGTGATAAACATTTTCGATTTATATAGTATTTTTTGCGAAATTTTATTGGTGCAAACTAGCGTATGTGAGAAAAAATTTTATCTGTGGAAAAAAATACCAAGTGGGGGGTATTTGTGATAAATTCATCTGTCGCACAGATTTGCCTTGTAACTTTTCAAGTCCATTATTTGTCGCACAGCAAAAATATCCCGAGCTGCGATATACTTTTTATTTTTATTTTTATCTTTTTCAGATTTCTATTTCGTTTTGTCAGGTATGGTAATGAATTTTATGTATATATTATAAATTTATAATTACTAGTTTAATACAGTATAAGATATAAAAGATAGTAAAGAAATATTTTAAAATGTTTTCAGTTCATTATCACGCATAATAGCCATTTCATCCATTACAATTACGTAAGAAACTACATTGTTCTTAATTGTATACGCACGTAACTTTTTTTTTCATTCATATTAATGCTAGATCCTACCTCTTCTATATTATCAAATCGAAACAATCAATTGTGAAACAGCATTAGATTGTTTTCATTTGATGATTGAACGTAATTAGTATCTAACTGAATGTCTTCTGGAATAATTGGATTTAATCGATACAATCGGATAACTACTTGGTTTATTTTCGGGCGTTTATCTAGATCATAATCCCAACACTCTGAAAAAAAAAAATAATAATTAATTTTTTAATAGATTAAATAATTTTAAATCGTTAAGCTTAAATAACATATTTACCAGTAAAAATATTTTTATAATCTTCGGGTGTATTAGGAATAATCTCTTCTCTAAGACCACTTATAATATTCAACTTTAAAGAATTTATTTGATTTGCTTTTACTTTTTCAAAAGGTGGTCGACCGCTTGAAATCTCCCATAAAAGTACACCAATACTATATATATCACTCTTTTTGTTTGAGTGATACGCATTATCATTAAGTTTTTGAGGATCAATATAAGGCATTACACCAAGTATATCCAAGTGTGCTTCAGAAACATCTTCAACTCTTCTTGATAATCCAAAATCAGCCAATTTAATGGAATTTTGATGAATTAATATGTTTTTGGAATGCTAATAATAAATTAAATCAAAAAATGAAAAATTAATTAATAAAACAATTATAAACGAACCATAAAATTATTCAATAAAATAAATTACCAAATCATGGTGTATAATTCCTTAATCGTGTAAATATGATACGGCACTAGATAATTGGTATGCCAATTTGAACTTGAATTCCCATGTAAGATTTTTATTTTTTTCCAAATATGAACGAAGGGTACCACTATCAGCATACTCCATTACCAACAAATAATTATTTTTTTCTAATATTAAAAGAATAATCAATTTTTCATTAATGAATTTACTAAGTTGAAAAAATACATATCTTTAAGGATTTATATACCTTGAATTACAGTTCCAAAAAAGTGAATAATATTTTTATGAAAGCTGACTTTACGATGAATTTTAAACTAAATTACAAATATAATAATATATTAATAAATAATTTAGTATTAAAATATTATTTTTAATTACAGAAGTTACCTCATTGACGATTTCTTCAATGTTCTCAGCTTTATTTAGATTAAATGATTTTAATGCATATTTCACCGCTGAATTTTCCAGTTTGCACAATAAACCTTTCCGTAGTAACCAAAAGCAATTTTTTTAATTTCACTAAAATCTTCGTATTCGTAACGTTTAATAAGATTTTTAGAAATTGCATCTTCGATCCAATTATTAGCAACTCGCATTTCGGTTTAATTGTTTATGTTAATAAAATAAAATATACAGAAAAAATGTCCGTTCTTATAATTGTATGTAATTGCCAATTATCCTATTGGTTTATTAGACTTGTTAGAATGTTCATATCCCTTATCTCACGAATAATTAATAAATATTACCTGAATTTACATTGATGTACTGTACGGTACGGCTCACCCATTTATTTCTAAATAAAAATTTCGGAGTCCTTTTATAAATAAGTTGGGTCCCATAGAAGAACAGATTTATATTTGTACTACCAGTAATTTCGCTCGTTGATCAAATATATGATGGGTGCATTCAAAAGAAAAGATTCGCGATTGCGCGTAAACATTATTTATCACCTTTCTTAATACAAATTAAAACACCGAGTCCTCTAGCGAATATGCCGTATTAAAGTTGCAATACGTAAGTTGTAATTGGCTTTATCCCATCGGTATTATGTATACATCGATGGATTTTTTTGTAAATTACTTACCCGTTATAAAAAAAGTATAATATCCATCGGTGTATACGTCATACACAATGAAATAAGGCTGTTATTCAATGGATATTTAATAAATACTCCATATACACCGAGCAATGCACCTATTTCAACAGTTTCACCAATTACGGCATAAAGTTAAGACTTTACTACAGCCTTTACAACAGACAACACAATTATTGACATTGCGGGACAAATTACGTAGCGGATTTCGTCCGATTGACCAATCAGAACTTGGAGTAGTAAATTGCGTGACGTTCACGTAACTTCATATTAAACTTATTACTGCAATTATATTAAATTTAATTATCATATTAGTTAATTCGCGATTAGTAGTAGCATAACTACTTTGAGTAATGGAGAAAATAGATAATGAGTATGATATGACCTCCATTATAGTGCTAAAAATTGGAAAGTATGGTTAATTGATAGTTAAAAAATTTATCAATTATTAGTATGGTACCCATATTTTCATATTAAAATAGCTGATAGTTATTGAATATGATATAACCTCCGATGTTGTATAGTACAGTAAGTATGGTGCTAACTATACTCGGTATAGGTATTGATATTTGACCATACCATATACAGTACATATCATTCACCGAGTGGGGACGTTGTTGTTCTCTTATATATTCACAATCCCATTATGACAAGATTAATACATTAGAATTGTGGAATTTAGTTTCTAAAACAGCTCCAGATGAGTCAGAAATTATTCATTTAAAACTTGTAGTCAAATAAAGCGAAATATCATTATCTATTAATTCGTGTACAAATAGCAGTGTTACATTGAGACCTTCCTTAAGGATACTTATTATTATATTTATTTATATATTTTCAATAGATTTATTATTTAATTTATTTATTTATTTAAGGTATTTATTTAGTTTTATTGATTTAATTACATATTTTTCTGAATTAATAAAATATAAAATAATTAGAAAAAGATCTATTTTGATTACAAAGAAAATTCTAAATAAAAAAATTGAAAAAATGTACATTTATCATCTCTAATTGTAACTTTTCCGGTTGCAAAGTTTAAATTTAGTTAGTAACTTGTAAAATATTTGATAGTTTCTTGTATTCTTTATTGTTGAAAAACCTTTAGCTTGAAAAAACACCTAAAAAAGAAAAAAAAACAACGAACAGTTAGAAGTGTTCGTAAATTAAAAAAAATTTGAAATAATTTTTATTGTTCGTTAAAATAAACAGAAAGAATAAAAATCTTTTCTTAGTTATTGATATCCCAAATCCAGAGACTAGAATAAACCGCCTAAAAAAATGAAAAAAAAGAACAGTTAGTAATATTCGTTAATATAAAAAAAATTGAAAAAAAAATTATTTTATTTTACTTACTGGTTCCACTGCTAAGAGACTTGAAAAACTGCATAAAAAAGGAAGAGAAACGAACAGTTAGTAATGTTTGTTAAAATAAATAAAGAAAAAAACTTTTTTTACTTACTAATATCTCAAGTTAAGTTTAGAGACTCAAAAACAACCTATAAAAAGTATAAAATGAACAATTAGTAATGTTCGTTAAAATAAACAAAAAGAAAAAAAAAAAGCTTTTTTTTCTTACTTGCCGGTATTTCACGTCCAAAAAGGCTCAAAACCACCTTAAAAAAAATGAACAATTAGTAATGTTCATTAATATAAAAAAAATTTTCTGTTTACTTGCCAAAAAGTCCCATTACTTGCCAAAATCCATGTTCAAGCACCCAAAAAAAGGGTGTCTAAAGAAAAAAATAATAAAACGAAATGTTAGTTAAGGCAACGTATCGTTAAAATAAAATAAAAAAATTAAAACCAGTGTAAACTTTACCAAAATGCCGCGTGCC
Organism: Oehlia diaphana; assembly: GCA_003833135.1. Taxonomy (NCBI): domain Eukaryota; kingdom Fungi; phylum Glomeromycota; class Glomeromycetes; order Glomerales; family Glomeraceae; genus Oehlia; species Oehlia diaphana. The sequence continues at coordinate 10,544 of QZLH01000427.1, read as the reverse complement.
AAGGAAATCTAAAAGAATTTAAAAAGAAAAGGCCTGACCGTCTAAAAAAAAAAGAAAATGAAAATAAAACATTATTTAATATTTCGTTAAAGTAAAAAAAAATTATACTGCAAGAAAATCCCTAAAAAAAAGAAACGAAGCTAGCCCATCCGAGCTTGATTTATTAAGACTGCGTATCACTGAGCTCGAGGTTGAGCTTAAGGCTGGACTGGACGCGAAGAATGGAGCATAGGCGCTTCTTTATACATGGAAAAAATTGACGTGCTTAAGAAGGAGTAAAGCTGACCTCTTTACTGAGAATTTCGATCTTAAGCGCGAGGTGGCGAAACTCAGGGAAGAACTTGGGCACAGAATCGAGGAATTGGAAAAGAATAGAGCGGATAATGATGCTGAGAATGCTGAGCTTAAGGTAAGAGTTGCGAAATTGGAGCAGGCTTCCCCGTCAGTGGATGAACGGCCACAGAACGAACGAAAACAAGAAGTATCACCCTCTGCAGGAGCTGAGGATGATTCGGAGACGGTTGCTTTCACGATCGAGCAGCATAAGAAGCCCTTCTCCAAAATAGTCCAACTCAGCAATGCCAATACCAAGTCATCTGCCTCATGAGCGAGTGAAGGAAAAAATGAGTATATGAAAGGGACAGATAAACTTAAGCAGGAATTATTTAACCGCCCTTCAGAGACAGAGAACTTATCGAAGAAAAAACAAAATCACGTGGGCGAAATGTCTGAGACGCCTCGTCCCAGAAATCCTAGTATTGATGAGGCATCGCAACATCTGGCATACATGTATGATAAGGCTATCGATGCGGAAGATACTGCGATGAAGACCAATCAAGGCATAGACTTTGATCTCGACGAGGAAATAATGGACGATAAACCTGTTGACTCGAATCACCCGACCAACGTTCAATCAGAAGGAATCTCGGTACAAGCATAATCTGGTCGAACACTTGCGCAATATCTTAGAATGAATTCATAGATTCATAGCTAGTGGTGTTTTCGTCATCTTTTGAAACACGTGATATAAAACATGTTGCATAAATTTTTTACTCGAAAGTTCTGGCATAAATTTTGCGTATCGCAGCTAAAAAATACGCTGATGTAGATTTACAGTAATTTTACTAATAAATGTAGAACGGCCTTCAAAAAAGTATAAAAGTTATTTTTCCAACTGTGAAAGACTTTTAGACCCAGTAAACAAACTCAATAAACTTTACTGCGTCTCTCATGAATAAAAAATACATCCTTTTTTTCTTTAGCGTCAAGATTTTTATTATTATTTCACATATTGCACAAAAGAAACAACGTGTTACATATTACTTTGTCTAATAAATACAGTTTCTTTACCCAAACTCTCTATTTTAAATGCATCAAAATCTTGGGAGCATGACACGTATATGAAATCCTTCCTCATTTTTTGAACATTTTTCGCTTCACTGCGAGTATTAGTAAAATTTACGCTGCGAATATCAATAATAGCTATACTTTTTGCATATTTACCTACTATAGGTTCAAATTTGTCCTCGTGCCCTTGCATATCTTTACCATCTCTCAAAAGTTCTATCGCCCATTCTAACTCGTTCACGTAGAAATCTATCCTTCCTTCACATCCAAAAACTGAACCTACTTCACACGACAAAAATTTATCTTTTCCCAATAACCGTGTACCAATTCTATAAAATTCCTTCTGCCACGTTTGTTCCAGGATTCTTCCGTCATATCCAAATCCAAGCGTTTCTCTTAAAATTTTCCCACTATTTTCATTACACATTGCTGTGAAAACCTTTACAATAAAATGATATAAATCTGTGGGAGTAATATCAGCACTATCTTCAACTCCATAATATTGCTGAAAAAATGACCGGCTAAGAAGAGGCGCTGCAAAAGTTAAATATATATCGTCCACAACCGCAAGTACTCCAGTTTTGACTAGATAAGAAGCATCTGGATCCGGGTTATTTATTGAGAAAGGAACTTTTCCTTTTATATAAGTATCCTCACATAATTTTAATCGGTTCCCATTCCT